>OX465293.1:89100086-89350849 GCA_949987695.1 Merzomyia westermanni
CTGATCGTGACAACAAAAATTTAATAATTTCAACTATTAACCAATCAAAAAAGCAACAGCTGTTTTGTTTGCAAGTTTTTACTGACTCCTGTTCGGCGAAAACTTTTTACTTTCAGCGTTTCGAGAGAGTTTTACGTCATTGTTCCTTTACTGACAGTTCTTTGCAAGTGTTTGCAAGTTTTGTCACCGAACACAGCTAGTATAAATATGTACAGTGGCGGATGAAAAAATACACGCAATTTGGAAATGGCTTCCTTTAGAATTTTTATTTTTCGGTAGTTTATACTAGTTTTAAAGTTATTTAGAACAAATAAATATTCGTGAAATATCCTTTAAAATTTTTTTTGGTACTTTTTTCCAACATTTGGGAATATTTGAAAATTCGCTTACTTTTTGAATAAAATATAACTGTTTTAGCTCGATACATTTAGAGACATTTTCACTATCTCCGGTGAGCGATAACCAGGATTTAATTGAAGCAAAACTTTCGGTTAGCTGTCAAAAAATAGAATTTTTTAAAGCATAAGTTTCAATGATGACGTCTCCATTTGAGACAAAACGTGATGGAACAGAATTTTTTGCTTCGCCCAATGTGCTCGTTTCTGCTTCAAATCAGCATGGAAGCAGCAGAAAAGCTCTGAATAAAATTCGCCAATAATCATTTTAGCTTTCTCAAAGTATTTTATGTGCATGACATCTCGTGCGTCCCAAAAAACTGGGACCATGCCCTGTTGGCTGACAGAGCCCCGTCTTTGGTGCACGTTCACTGGGAGAACCCTTGGTTTCTGGGGTATTGTTATGAATTCATTTTTCGTCTGAGGTAACAAAATAGAGCAAACATTTTTTGTAATTCCCTCAGTTGAGATGCTTGTGGGCTCAGTTATGCCACGCACTTTCATTCTCCGATCATGCTATATCATTCCATGGATTTTATCAAAGATTTCTGGCTTGTCTGCTTCTTTTGGAGGGTCTCAACATTCAGAGTCACTCATGCTCGTACCAACACAAGAGAGCTCAAGGAGCAGAGTCTCCATAGTATTTACCAATAATTTTTTTGGTTTCGCTGAAGGGTTTTTTAAGCAAAAATCAAAATAGCAGCACATGGGCTTTTCGGATTCACTGCCTGTTAAACACAAATAAAACTAAGCTTGCTCAAGTTATTAGTTCGAGTAGTCACCGAAATTTCAAACTACTCTAGTACATACAGTGGCGGACATAAGTGTACATACAGTCGTTTTCTGCGATTTTCACCAATTTGGGCCCTAATAAAATTATTTTAACAAAGACTATATAAAAGCTTGTGTCAGTTTCTGTTACAAGAACTATAAATTTTGTTTTAAAAATTTACGCAAAATTCGCTAAAATTCCAAGAAGTTTTAGCAAAATTTTCAACAGAATTTTCAGAATTTTTTAGAGTGTGAAGTTTTGCAGGCCATTAAATTTTAGTAGAATAAAATTGCGTTCATAAACTTGAAAATGCAGAAGCCTTCAAAAAAAAAAAATGGTCAAAAATCAGGGAGATGTGTCACGAACTTAAGATTAACGCCATATTACACTGAAACTTAATGGGCTACAAAACTGCATACTCAAAAAAATTCTAAACATTTTGAAAAAAAATTCCAAACTTTAATAAAATTTCTTTGAATTTGCACAAATTTTGTGTACACTTTTAAATCAAAATTTATAGCTTTTGTCTTGGACCTTGACACATGCTTTCACCCAAGCTTTGTTAAAATAATTTTATTAAGGCCAACATTTGTGAAAATCGCAGAAAACGACTGTATGCCCACTTATGTCCGCCACTGTACATATGCTCTATGGTTATATCTGTAAAGCGTAACGATTTCTTTTATTTTTTTTTTCTTTTCTTGAAAACTTTTGTTTTATTTTAAGTAAGCTTAGGGTATTTTTTAGACACTGAACTTTCAATAGGAATAGCTGACAATTCAACTCTTAGCACATAAGCCGAACTTCAACACAGAAAAACTTAGCCAACAACCCAAAGCGAGATTTACAATTATTGAAATTCTTTTCGAAAGATTCTAAGTTATTGAACATTATGGGTTATTGTTTAAGCTTCAGGAAGCTCGGAAAAAACTCTTTTACTCTCAGCAATGCTTAGCACACAGAGTATATTCAATTGGTTCTATACATGACAGTGCTAATGTTGGAAAAAGTATCCTTGAGATTGACTCATATTCCTTGGCATGGAATGAACCATTTTTTGAATTTTTCCCGACGAAATAGAAAATGCTGAATGATCACCGCTAGTCCTTTTTATACTTATCACAAAAATCTTATTTTAGGTAATACTTGGGAAGTCGTAGAGCAAAAATGGGAAGTCGTAGAGCAAAAATGGGAACTTCGGCTTTTGGCAAAAGTTCCTGAAAATTCTATTCTTCTCCATCAGCTCTTGTTCTTGTTGATCTTTAGCGTAGAGTATACAGACTTATAAGTAGTTGAATGAGCTAGAACTCAAACTTCACATTGACTTCAAGGTGCAAAAATTCTATATTCAGGGCTTATAGCCAAGAGCATATGCTTCAATTAAGACCAAGGTTGTCTGATCTTTTCCGTTAATGCTTTCAAATATTACCTAAAAGTCTTTTAACATTCAGTTCATTGATGGTAGCTTGGTCCACAATTATTTGTAATCAAAATAAGAAAATCAATCACTTCAAACATCCTTTTTAAAAACAGGTCATTTCGGTGGGACAGCCCAGAAGATTCGAAGAGGCCAAGTAACATCATGACAGCTCTATTATCCGAGCATGACAAATAGAACTGTCAGTTGGCCAATACTCCCCAAAGAAGCAATGGTACATGGCAGAGCTCTAATATTATGGGAGCATTTTACTTTGTCTAAAAAACCGGAAATCGAAATTTATGTCTCGTTAGTATTTTTTTTGCTTTCTATCATTTTCAAAGAGCGCAGCAAATTGTTATAAAACAATTAATTTGCATCACAAGCACTATCCTAGGCGCCACAAACACAAATATTTAAACGCACTTTCATAGCGACAGCCTGCAATTTAAATTCACCTCAATTCAATTAATAACATTTGCACATTCTATTCGCACTATATTTGCATTACAAGTACTTTGGTAAATATATACTCGTATGTATGTTTTGCAACAGATTTGTATCACATCGGTTTTGTAGTGTAGATCACTATAATTTACAATATTTGATTAGCATTCATCGCGCGCGTTGAGTGCTTTTCCGCGTGTGCTTTATGCCACTTCGATGGCTTGTTGACGAATGAATGAAAAGCGTAAAATCACAGCTGGAAAATTATAAAATTGTAGTGCAACTCCAACGAAGCGCTCCAACTATTATAGAAGAATATTTGTTGGTGTAACAGCGTTAGCACACACGACCATTCCACGATCAACAACAACCGCTTGCACGCCTCACCACTTTAACTTGCCACTGTTAGACCATCACTCAACGAGTCATCTATTTGTTGGAGCAGGCACATGAGTGCGAATCATTGGCGGATTGCAAATGCAGCAGAAAAGTTTACCCTCGGACAATGATCGCCAATATGTCTGACGAATTCTGCTGATTGTCGGTTAAATAAATTTCCATATCTTCCTCACCCTTCACGATGAAAATTGCTCATAGTGTTTAGTTGGATGATGTTGTTACCCTGTAGGAAAAATCTGTAGTTACCTGTCAAAACATTATGTGACTGATCTCTAAAGAGAGTCATCCGCTATCAATACCTTTAGTCTACAGTGGGCTACAACTGCTCCCAGCTATTCCGTTATAAGCATAAGTGGGATAATCGATATTAATTTCTGAAGCCTTCTTTTAGGTGTTGAAAGAAAACTTGTCCGACCGCACCCGTAGGGAAACAAAAGGAGTCTGCCCGACACTACACGTTTGGACATGAAAGTACCCAATTAGTCTTTTCATAGGACATTCTCAAACAAAAATGATCACTTCAACCCATACAAAGAGATCAAAACTGGCATCGAGCATATGGTCCTTTGCGACTCATCCCGGATTCATCCTAGACTATACGCTTTTTCCAGGGTATGTACTCGTGTGGTGCTAACGCATTATCCTGTCAACTGACGAATTAAATAACCCCCATTAATGGTGCTATTCTCAGCTTGCTTGTCATCTACAAACGACAAGATGACAGCTGCAATGACTATTGCAAATTATAGGAACAAGGGGAATTTGGCTATAACAATTGTCAGTAGTCACGATGACAAGCTGCCTCAGAATAGGGCAGTAAGAGTGGAAATAGTGCCCTGGTGGCTTACGACTTCTAAATTTGCGAACAAAGTTCAAATTCCACAGTTTCGATATTGCGCCATAAACGAAACCAGAATTAAAACCGTAATCAAACCAGGAACCGCAACCATAACTGTGACCCATAACTGGACGGGAACCCGAACAGAAACGGGAATTGAAACCGTAATCATATTTGCTACCGGTTCCAAGCCTATGACCATAACCGAAATCGGAAGCAAAACTTGCACCAATGCGAGAACAAGAACCTAATCTGGAATCGGAAGTGAAATCGAAAACAGGACAATTTCCAAAACAAAAGCAGAGGTGGCAATTTAACCTGATATTGAATATAAGCCGAAAACAAGAAATTTTAACTAGAACCAGTACCTTAACTTTAACTTGCACCGAAACTTAAATATAAACCGGAACCATAACCATATTCGAAATTGTAACTTGAGTCGGAATTGAAGACATACGAGGCGGATAGTACCGAATCGTGAGTCATAATTCAAGAGTCAAATCCCGAATCGGTAGCGAGCCTGAAACCAGAATAGGATAGTAAAGAAACCGAAACTGAAAATTTAATAGAGGCGGGAACTGGAATCTGCGTCGGTTTTAAAATTGGAACAAAAACCAAAACTATTGCTTAAATGGAACCGAGTTTAATTGACATTGGTACCATTAACTTAATTAAACCCGAATTTAAATTTTAAGCCAAAACGTGACAAAAACCAACACGGAATCAGAAACAACACGGAGAGCATATCCAGAACCAAACCAAAAACCGAACTAAGAAATTTTACCAAAACAGAAACTAAAATCTTAAGGGGGATTGAAATCGGAACAAAAACCAATACGAGAAACGTAACATTACATTAGAAATTTAAACGAAACCCAAACCCAGAACAGATATCGGCATCGTTCAATTTCAACCACTGGGAAACCTCTAGAACATCTCCATGCGAAAGAACTTTTCTCCTAGGGTACTGTAGCACTATTTCGAAAAGATAAAGTTTTGTAAGTTGTCAATGATTTTCCGGCAGGGAATATTCATACACATGTATGCATGTTTATGGGGATCGATATACATATTAGACTGGGTCGATTTATTAACCGATATCACGCCATCGATTTTTCGATAGGTTTTGGGCTTAGGAAAAAAAGTTCCACTACGCATACCCAAAAAAATAATTTTCGAGCCTGCGCAAAACGTTGGCGATAACGGTTTTTTGAAACAAAAAATTATTTTCGGGTTTTGGAAAAGTCGATTTTTCAACCAAAACAAGCCCCAAAACGCGAAAACAAAATTTTTTTTCAAAAAACTGTTATCGCTAACGTTTTAGCCGACATTTTTGGGTCGGACAGGGTATACATGAAAATTTTAAAATCAAATCAACATTTTTTTATTAGGTCATGAAAAAAACCTTAAAAATCAAAGTCGAAAAAAGTCAAAAAAAATTAAATGTCGCAGGTTCGAAAATTATTTTTTTGGGTATGCGTATTGGAACTTTTTTTGCTGATCCCAAAACCTATCGAAAAATCGTTGGCGCGATATCGGTTAACTTTCGTCCATACAAATCTACCCACCTTAATACATATGTATGTATGAAATCGATCAAAATTCATCGTACTAGCAATCAAAGAGCTTTTAATTAATTATAATTTTATGAAGAAAATTTATAGAGCAGATTATAGAAAATTGATGTATAATATGTTATGTTATTATAAAGTAAACATCATATACCCAGTTTTTGTATCCTCCTTCGTGAACTTTGGGCAGCGTAAGAGCCTTAGGAGGATCTGCTTTCCAGGAGCACAAGAAAGCATGAGTTAAAGTGGGAGATATAGCAAAGATTTGCAACGTCTGCAGCAGTGTTCTTGGTTCATGTTTTCAGCTAGCACCTCCCCACATTTCCAATCGAAGTAAGGATTTTTCCAAATTTCTCTCATTTGTGCTCTCTGGGATCAATATTTTGACGAAACCCCTGCGGGTTAGGGGTTTAGAATATGCCAGAGGTAGGCATACCGGTCGTAAGAGGCGACTAATAAGCACAAAGGTAATGACGTGCAACTCGATGGTTGATCTACGGATATGATGCCTCTCACCTCTCATTACCCATCTGATCCTTCCTTGCGGAAGGAGGGGTGACATGACCTAGAAGGTTTCACTGGTCATAAATCGCTACCACGACAGTCGGGCAGTACCGCAAGGGAGTACCGGAGCGTGCCGGGTTCAAATCCGGCCAAGGACTGTTAATTCGACAACCCTCCCTAAAACCTTCGGGGAGTGTTTTTGTCGTTACCACAACAGCAACAACAATATTTTGTCGAACGACGTATCCGAGAAACGAAAACACCGCTATCATTTATCCAAAGCACCGAAATGCAAACGCTTACTTTCAAGATCCCAATATAAACTCGGACCCCCCGTCTAATATAATTTGTGCTACTCAGAAGTTTCATGCTTGATCGCAAGGAAGGCTTGTTGTCGAGAAGCTGTTCTTACAATAGGTAGCTGATGGATTCTTCCCTCGGCGATGTAATAGCTGCTAGGAGCTTACTTTACTTAGCAGTGCCTCAGAGTACTCACCAATTGATAGATGAACTAATTTTAATTTTATGATAAGATGTGATTTCTTCCTCTTATACAAGCCTCTCCAACCTAACCAAACCCAAACTGCAACAGACATCGCAATGCAAAATAATGGGCTAGCCTTGAACTGTCCAAAGCTTTCATGGCATGACATTTAGATTAAGAATGAATCCATTTGAGAAAAATATTAAAATGTTTACTAATAGTTGCCATCTTTGTAGTAAAATAAGTGGAATATTTATTACAGCGGGTTTTTTCAAAAGACAAAGAAATAAGAAAACAAGCAAAAGGGAAGTCGATACCCATTGTCATAAAGAATCAATTAAATGCATGAGTGCGGCGCACGTTGCTGATCATTATTCACAATCAAAGTGAATTCCTAAACTGGAATATTGCAATTCTTGCTAAAAAGCCTCCACAAGCGGAGAGGATGGTAATGCTTGTAAGAACTTGAACCAGTTAATGATAGAATTGATGTTGAAAAATAAGTAACAGATGTGAGATTTAGTCAGTTTTGATGTCTGATAAAACTCGTCCCAATTCTGCGTTAAGCTCGGAAATACTCATAAGAACTCGGGAAAATCAATATATTAATAATTTTCTTAAAACAAAATATCCCTCATCGTTTTTTGATTCATCATCATTTACCTCGTATCTATATTTTTACGGCAGTACTTTAGTACATTTTCTGAATTGTAGATACGAAGTTAACGCAGAAATGGCACGCACTGTGGGTCCCAATATCGGAAATCTAAATAAAAATTTGTATTGTTCTCAAGTTTTAGAATCAGTTGTGCTTGCACACAGAGCAACTCTACTGCAGAGTTAAATGTCATCCTATTTAAAAAAAATTTTAAAAAAACACCACATCTCAGAATTAGTTTGAAGACCAGCATATATCAGAGTGAGTTTCTTAAACGCCCTATTTGAACGAAAATTCAATACATATTCAGCTGAACCATGACGTTGTTGGAAAAAATTTCGTAAGATGGCGGTCTTCAACAAAATTGAAGTGAAAAAAATTATTAAGTAGAGCGTTTTCCAAAAATATTTACGAAATCTTTCACTCATCCGTCGATATTAGCCTCAACTAACTGACATAGTTAGAGACAATAATGAAAACGGATTTTACCATGTCCGCGAGCCTGTATCTCATCTAGGGATGTTAGGGAAGAGCTTTTATTGGAATCGGAATTTTTAAGATCGGTTAATAATGATCGGAATCGGAAGCCGAAGCACGGTATAGGAGACATATATGCAATCAAATATAAGGATAATATCGAAAATCAAAATGGTAAAAGTTTTTTCAAGCGAACCATGAGTACATTCTGACTTGCGAATCATAAAATTTTGTTAACATATCAATCGCATTGCTTTAAAATAAGGAATGTTAAGGAGTTGATGTATATTGGAACGATTTTCCGTCATCCCTTGTCAAATTTGGTTTTGAGACAAACCGGTTTCGGCGATGTGCCATCATCAGTGTCGATTTTCGTTCTCTAAGGAGCATCGATTCCTTTCCGAAATGTCGGCTTTATTTACTTATGAAAATATTCTTCCAAACTTTTTGGCGAAATCAGTTAAAGACCACACCCACTACACATTTCCCTTCTTCTCTCCCTCCCTACCTAGGCTGTTCTGGCTCTCGCCGCTTTTCTTATCCGTATCCCCCGTCCCTGCTTCTTAATATTCCTTCTTGCCCTTCCTATTAATATCCCTTATCCTATTTCCTTTTCTCTTCTCCCAATTCCCCATCCTCATCCCCCTCTCCCTGTTATGCTACTCCTTCATCTTTACATATAATAAAATTGCAACAGTTCGATGTCTGTATATTGAAGATATTCAAGAAAAACTGATAGGAGAGGTCGTTATTGGACCAGCGGAACCCAAATCACCAATTTTTAGAATTTTTCTCTGTCTGTCTGTCCGTCTGTATGATTGTGCGCGTATCACGCAAAAACTACTGAATAGAATTGTATGAAACTTTCACCATTCTATCACTTAACGTCTAACTTAAAATTTAGGAAAACTTTCATTTGGATATATCATCCAGTTCCCGAGTTATTGACCAAAATGTGGGAACAATGTGACCAAAAATGTGGTTTTTTTACCATAACGCCCGCGTCACACAAAAACGATTGCATAGAAATGAATGAAACTTTCAATAATCATTCTCTAGACGTCTCTCCTAAAATTTAAAATATCTTTCACCGGTATTTTACCCGGGTCCCAATTTATTGACCTAAATGTGGACCCTGGGTGACTGTATGATTTGTGCTTTTAAGGCGGAACAAATATATATATATGGTCCAGATATTAGAGAGCTAGTAAAAATAGTAACGGAGTTAAACCGAATTTATTTTTTCCTTCGATATTATATCGACATGGCTTCCAAAAGTATTTGGAAAAACTAAAAAGGGACGCAACACATATTGGATCACTGGATCGCTCAAAATGTTTATATTGGTTCTATTTATATTTGATATTCATACTCGTAGATAGATTTAGAAAAAATTAATTAGGGGCATAGCTCAACAGTTATTTTCGATCTATTCTATTTGATGTTTGATACAGCAAATTAAGCTCAGGAATTTCTATTTGAAAGTACTATTGTTTTTTTTTTTTACGCTTTTCGCTATTATTTTGAAGATTCTAGAGCGCAATAATTAAAAGCATTTTGAAATTTTTTTTGGTAAATATTGAAAAAGCAACAAATGTAGCTGTAGTATCATTTCAAATTGAGCCACGATCTCTCGGCGGACTTAAAAATATCTGATAATTTTTTAATTTTAATGTTAAAATGAAATGGCTCATTGTTGATGTGTTTTACTTAAGGTATTGTATATGTAAATAAACTATTGATTACCTATTGTAATAAATTAATAGAAAAAATGTTACAATTGCTTGACAAATGAGATACAAGTGGTGTTTGAAAGAAGAGCTGTAAATATAACTATACATACGAGTATATAGACAACTTGCAAACATACCGCTTTTCATTATGTATGCTGTAAAATTATCGATAGTGGCGCGATTCGATGGTTTGAAAAGTACTATCGATATTTTCATTTGCATCGTTACCAACTATAAATGAAAATAAAATTAAAAAAAATTTAATTATTTAAATTAAAATCAAGAAATGTCAAGGCACATGCTGTAAAAATGTGTGTTTTGCAAAAATTTAATTAACGCTAGTACCAACGATAGTTTTATAGTTTTTTTTGTTGGAGATAACATCGATGTATCGATTTTTTTTTAAATTTTTTTTTTTTGAAAGCAAGTTTTTTACGTTTTCATAAATGCAAAAATACAAAGCAAGTGTAGCTATAATTATAATTCAGTACCTGGGCGACAAAGCTTTGCTCGGTATTTTCATAGGTTGCCATACAATTTAGTTTATTTAGATAATCATCAATAAAGATATTCTGGTTGTTTGTATGAATAGTTTTACTTACCAGCAGTGAAGCATTCTAAAGACATATATTGATAATAAAAATATGTTTAAATTTTTTTATTAGTAACAAAGTTTGAATACACATAATTATTCCTTGGTGGCTGCTCAAACAAATTTTCGACAAGTCTTTACAAGATTCCTTGCTGTATTGTATGGCTAGCAGCCGTCGATTGTTATCAAATAATCGAGAAAGATAAGGGTCACATGGGTATATTTGTGGGTTAGAGCTCCATATATCGGTCAACATTCTGTGATTTCTTCTTTATTTTTAATGATAGAACTATGCAAAACTTTTTATATTCAATACATATGAAATCTAATGCAACACTTCCTTCCATACCATATTCCGAGTATGTTTCTTTCTTCTAGAAACATTACTTTAAATGTATTTGGTCACTTAACTCTTGAAACGCCACATATAACATACCATGCATGAACATCGATGAATTTAGCTCCACTCCGGCAAACTCAAAAGTTTAACCCTGATCTATATGCGCAGTCATGGCAAATATTGGCCTTACTGGAAGTTGCACTTTAGCGACTTCTTGGATGAGTGCGATTCTCGGTATATGAACTTCTTTGCCGAATTTTTTTTTTTTTGTCGAACAAAAGTGGAAATATTTTTTTTTTTCAATACGCAGGAAAATACCTTTCGTTTGATACCCATATTGGCATATTTCATTTCTTTTAAAAAAATCTGATAGGTAGCAACTCCGTAAAAACTCCTATAAGGCAACACCTAGATAGGAATTCTAAGAATGTGGTACCCTATGTACATACCAAATTTCATCTAAATCGGTTAAGCCATTTGCGAGATATTCGAATATACAAATATATAGGAATAGCTCGTTAAAAGCTCAAAGATATAATAAGCTCAAATGGTAACAATAAGTGGCAATCCTACTTAGAAATGTTTTTTTTTTTTACAAAACGCAGTTAAAACCTTTATTTTGATACCCATATTGGCATATTTTATTTCATATAAAAAAAAAATTCAGATAGTTACCCTAAACAAAAAATTTATACAAAAACCTCAATAAGTGGCAACACCACTTAGAAATATTTTTTTTGAAATACGAATGAAAATATCTTTCGTATGATGTCCATATTAGCATATTTTATTTCATATAAAAAAAAATTCTGATAAGTGGCAACCCTAAAAAAATAACCTATGTGGCAACACCTAGGTAAAAATTCTTAGAAATTCTACATACCAAATTTCATGCAAATCGGATGGATATACAAATATACAAATATACAAGAATAGCTCGTTTAAAGTAATAAGATAAGATACATGATAAATGAGTTCAATTCACACTTTGATTTGAAAAACGGTTATAAATTTCATTATCGAGTTTATGAACGCAAACATTTGTGGTGTTGTTTCAAACTCCCGCATTTTTTGAGTCATGATAAGAGAAAAAATAACATCCAAAAACTAACATCGATGTTCGAAATAAACTGACATCAATGTTTCGACATAACGTCAATGTTTCTTCCACCACTAATACGTCATCATCACTGTTGTAGCCTACACGTGAATATTTGTTTATACAAATTCATGTAACTGCAGCATGTCTTTCGCTTATCTGTGCAACAAGTGTGAAACTCAAGCTATGTATTTTTGAAATTGGTTTAACGATCGAAAATGCGCCGGTGTGTGCTTTCGTATAGATGTACAGGGTGCAATTTCTATGAAGATCGTGAACTTCAGGTTGACATCTAATAAGGCCTCTGAAGTATTGTACTAGCATAGATTTCGAAATATCAGACGATAACTTGCACGTGGAAACTGGCACAAGAGATATCAAACCTGTGGAGAGTATAGTCAATGAACATAAGTGGCCTCTCGGCCAAGCCTACTTTTCGTTGATGAATTTAATTAAAATGGTTTATGAAAACGATGTGTACATGCTTAAAAGATTACAGATTTAGTTCAAGTTTACTAAGCTATTGGGTTCAGCAAAATTTTTATGTCATTGTGTGATTGTTCTAATAAAAATTATTTAACCTCTGATAAAAATTTAGGCAAATTTCTAATGACACGTATAGGTGTAGGTAACGCATTGAAAATTTTACAAGAGACAATAGTGAAGAAGTTACTGAAGTGAGTTGTGCGATATATTGGAACATAAACAAGTCCGTGTGAGTTTTGCCTTAAATTGTAACTTTTCGAGACCAGGCTATGTAAATAACCACAACGAAGGAAAAATATCTTTAAAGCTTTGTAGTAGTAGATATGTTTTACGGGAAGAATTTTCATATTTCTAAACAGGTTGATGGTGTGATGAAAATGGTTTACATTCGATATATTTCTTATGACACATTTTTGAGTAGTTAGAAGCTGATGGATTTTACTGAAAGATGCACCTCCCCAACAGCTTATACCATAGTCGAGTTTTGAGTGGACCAACGCGTAATAAATAGTTTAAAGAGTTGCGTTTGAGCAAATCTTTCTCAAGCTATAAAAATAACGAACAGTACAACGCATGTAGGACTTTAAACGAGATATATGAGTAGATCAACTTAAGTTTTTGTCAACAGTAACACCCAGGTATTGAAAGTCGCTGACCTCTTCAATAGAGAATCATTTTTCAGAACAGTTCTTATCAGAACAAAATGATGTTCCTGAGCACAGCATAGCATTTAAAGCGTAACGCTTACAGTCAGTGGCATGGAATACTATGGGTATTTCAGGTGAGATTTTTGGATGTCGTTTGAAATACATTATCTTAGTTTTCTTGCTAACAATAAACTTGTGTGCAGCAAACCATGCCCTTAGCAAATGTCAGTTGTAAGTAACTTGTATCAATGTTTCTCATTTTCTCATATGAGGCAAGTGTTTTAATAGGAACTCAACAACAATGACACCGTCCGGCCCACAACGATCGCATTCCGAGCAGTCTCCAAATGGAACCCCCCCCCCAAAAAGCTACTCACCCTGTACAGGTATGTATACTTACTACATATGTATTTATATTAGAAAAGCTTATGAGTATGACATTTCTGCCGTACAATTCAGAAATCAAGTAACTCGACTTACTTGGTTTTTGATCTTTATGCATTTCTTGATTCTCCTTGATCTACTCTACATATAGGTACTTTCAGATCCTCTTTCTGATCCTTTATTTATAAGGATATATCCATTCAAATTTCAGTAAGTATATTTGCTGATGTTAACATATATAGCAAATTGACTTACTTGGTCAAATTTCTAATTTCAAATTGTTTTTATTTATTCTACCTTTCAAAAATTGTACAAGTTTACTTGCTTACTTCATATGCCAAAATTTACACCCGAAAAATAAAGTAAATTAACTTCCTAAAAAATGAGCATCGTTTTTTCAAATGATGAACAAAGTATGTATACATACTCAAGAGTTTCTACGAAGAGGCCATTAAGTAAATAGACTTGCTCACAACAAAAGACCTGTAATTAATGTTAACTTAGTTTTAAGAAACTTAGAATGTATTAGCAATAAGATATTTTTGATAATCGCAAGACGACGCTAGGATTTGGTTGGAGTAATTTTTATATACTTACTAAAAAATAACTTGTTTCTGCAATAATGAAAACGATTTTATGTTCTTTGTCTAAACGATTTTCATGTTGTCATACTGAATTAATTTTTTTTAGTCGTATTGGTACATTCAGTGGAAAACAATCTTACTATATATTCAACAGATTTATTGCCAAAATAATGTCTTTTAGACGGGGACGTAGAATTTCAGATTTGTTGAAGAAAATAAATACTAATAAAAATACCAGGTAATAATTGATATGGATTTTAAGGTTTTATATCATTCATGCACGATGTTTTAGAATTTTTATTTATATTGATTCAATAAAGTAATAGTTATATTTAGAACATGTTTTGAACGGCTAAAGATTAACATAATTTGCATTTTTGTGTCGTGTCATTTTCATCGTGCACCATTATTTTTTCCTTCCTAGTGTCTCATTGAATATACCTTTACCATTTGATGAGAGCGATTCAGGCCCTAACTACGACCCACATATGGAATTAAATGCTAAAAGAAAAAAACATTTTCAATACTGCAATCATACCGACATTTTTCCAAACTTCGAGTCTTGGGAAACTGCCGGTTCAAGTAAAAGATATCAGGAAATCGTCCTTGTACCAAATAGTAACAAAAATTATCTTACAATTGAAGATAACTCGAAAGTTTATTTTAACCTTCAAAATATAAATCTATCGCCGTATGAACTCAAACCAAAATCTAACGACAACAAAGATACATATAACGATATTGGAGAAATCTCAAATTTTGCAATTCAAACCTACTTGGAATCACCAACAGCAGATATTTCTTCAATAAACGCTATTGAAAAAAATGATTACTCATTATGTAAAGACCAACATAAAGAAGTTGATGGCTTAGAAGCTGATGAAACCATTCAAACCAAAAATGGTTCTACAGAGAAAGTAGCAGAAAGTACAGAACAAGTAGACGATGCCGAATGTGATGGAATAAAAAGAGTAAAAAAGGTTTCCAAACGAAAAGAAAAGCTAACAGCTAGCTTACTACCCGTTTGTAAAGCGACTTGCAGACAGAAGTGTTTTGAGCGCGTCAATGAAGTTATGCGAAGAACAATTTTCGTATACTTTAACAAATTGAATTTTGGGGAAAAAAGACTATTTTTGTCAAAGTATGTCATCAAAAAACCCATAAAGTATAGAAAAGCTGATGCAGAGACAAATAAAAAACTCTCATTAACCTACAACCTACCATCTATAAAGTCACACATAGATGCCACTAATTTGGCTAACATGGATCTTTATGTTCCAGTTTGTAAGACAATGTTCCTCCATACCATTGGACTTAAATCAGACTCTATAATAACAGAGTTTTTAAAAAATTCAGAAGATTTTCAATCGTTAGATGACAGAAGGGGACAAAACACCAAATTACGTTTGAAAGAAATAGCATTTAAAAATTATGAAGTTATAAAAGAACATATTAACTCATACCATCCGCAACAATCCCATTATAACCTCTCCCACTCCCCACATAGAAGATATCTAACCGGCGATATTACAATTAGGTCTATGCATTCAGATTTTAACTCAAAGCATGCTAAAGTGGCATACGAAACATATCGTCGAGTTTTTGAAAAGGAGAACATTGGATTTTCCGCCCCTTCGCAAGATGACTGTGGAAATTGCTCTTCTTTCAAGAATCACGTTTGTACTAACCCCAAGGATCCTGATAATACAAACGGTCAAAATAATCCCACAGAAGATATAGAAAATACTGAAACTCAAACATCCACAGTCACTGGTTGTGAAGTCTGTATACAATACAAAAAACACCGTGAAAGGTATCGAATCGCTAGAGAAGAGTACACTAAAAATACTGATCAGAAATAGCCCGAAAACACAGATATACTCGTATATGCTGTAGACATGCAAAAAGTTATTATAATTCCTAAAATGACAATTAAAAACTCGTTTTTTGTGAGCCGACTGGTAGCTTTCCACGAAACTTTTGCGAATATGAAGAAAGGTGGAGAAAATATGTGTGTTATATGGCATGAGGCTATAATGGGTCGCAATAGCCCAGACGTAACATCAGCTTATTACAATATGATAAAAAGACTGCAGGCTACTACAAAACATGTAATTTTTTGGGCAGACAACTGCACCTCTCAGAACAAGAACTGGGTTTTGTTCACTGCCTGCATCACTTTTGTGAATGAAAAATGGGGTCCAGAAACCATAACATTTAAATACTTTGAACCAGGCCATAGTTTCATGAAAGCTGACTCCATACATGGTCAAATTGGCAAAAAGTGGAAGCAAGCAACTGAAGTTCTAGATTTTGAAGACTTAGAAAGTCTAATTAGATCTTCAAACAAAAAAAATCACATTGTTAGTCTACGCCCAGATGATTTTAGAAAATTTGAAAATGGTTGCCTATTACGCAAAAAGGACAGCTCCACTCCGAAACTTCAAGAAATAAAACAAGTGCAATTCAGAAAAGGATCTAGAAAGTTGTTTTTTAAACGCGAATTAGAAGAAGAGGATTACAGTGAAGTTTTTATATTGAAACCAAAGTTTAAGATTGGTATGCCAGATTCGGTGACATCCTGTAGGTATGTCTGTATAGGTGGACATGTTTTTCCAAATATTGTTTTTTAATTACAAAGAATTTATTTAATGCATAACTGAAACAAACATTATTTATTGCAGAGGTATTAATTTGCAAAAGAAGGGGAAAATAATTAAAGAACTTGCATGCCATATGGATCCAAGCAAACAAATGTTCTGGAAAGAATTACCAGCAGTAGAAAGCGTTAAAGATATGACGGAAGAGATTCCAGAAATATGATTATTTTGGACTTTTTCTTCTAGTTTCCTGTACCGAATTAGTAGACTAAGAATTTTTGCTTTAGTTTTTTATTTGTAAAGAATAATCTTATATTTAGTTCAAATAACTTAACGGTAAGTTATTAAAAAAAATAATAAATCGATTTACTTTATTATTGCGTGGTAATATTTGATTGAGCCTGTAAAGTTTGCCTACTTACTTATTCTTCTCAGTTTATTTGAAAGGCGCATCAACAGTAGCTCGACTTACTTGGTATCTAAATTGTAAATTCGATCAAAAGCTTAATCAAGTAAGTGAAAAAATAGCGTTATTATCGTTTACTGATTGAATTTGCAATCAAAATGCATACCTAAGTAAAGGACACCTAAAAACAGATCAGTTGTAAAATTTTCAAGACTTAAATAACCAAAATAAGAGAGATATCAGCTGGAAATCGCAAAAAAACTTAAGAAGCAAAATCCCAACATCAGCTTTTTTCGAGTTACTTGATTTCTGAATTGTACGGCAGATTTGAATAAACTTACTGCAAAACAGTACTTAAGTGTTATGTTGTGCACTGAAGTATAACAATTAATAAGTTAGAATTGCGATCTCATGATAAAAAATATAAGCGCTTAGACCATTGTTGTTTTAGTATTTGCTGATAAAAAATAACGTTTTCATTTTCTTAACAATTTATGTTTTCCTCTTCTCATAAGGTAAAATTCTTTTGTTTTATTATTAGATCTTCTCACTAACAAGATCAATCTAAGTGTCAGAAATGTACAAACATAAACATACATATATCAGTCGTCAAACAATCGCAATGGTCAAGTGGTACTAGATTCTAGAATCTAGAATCCAGATAAAGCGGCGATAACTAATATTACATATATAAGCATGTACATCAAAGCATCGGGTGTAAATATGTATGTATATTAAGGTGAGCCGTTTCGTACCACACCTTCTGTGTTTTATTTGGACATTGTAACAAAGCTGTCTAACCCTGGGTGGTGAGGGGCCTTTTTAATATACTGCCGAGTCGTTGAAAGGCAGGGGTTTTTTAAGTGTCGAGATCTAAGACTGTTAAGGTAAAGAGAAAAACTCATCAGCTAAGTAAGACAACATAATAAAACATAAAAATAATTTATTAAGAGAAGAAAGAATCAGTTCGATTGTAAAGAGTATATTCAGAAAGTTACTACAGGCTAAGCTAGGATGGTATCGATTTTTTAATGCTAAAAAGCGAGTCAGAAATATCGAACGTGCTGGAGCGAGTGTTATATTTTTCCCAAAAACAGCGGAAATGCTCATTTAATTCGAAATTCGCTCAAAATTCATTCGCCTTGGTAGATGCCGTTAGGATTCAGTCTAAAAACTTAGGTTCCACCAAATTGTTGAGAAAATTGGAAGCAGCACACCACAAATTGGAAAAGAAGCTGGGCCTGAAATTATTATTATAGTGTGAAAAGTTCACCCTTACCGAACTGACATATATTCCCTAGACGAGATTTTTAATATAAGCACGATGGAGCCGTGTGCAGAAGTCCACGCAAGTGGGGAAAGTTTCTGATCGCCATTCACCTGGGAATGGCCAGAGCGATTCTTTTGCATGCGGTTCAAAGAGGCTCACTACTTCCGGGCTTTGCGCCCAAGTATCCTCTGGGTAAGCACCGAACACCCGTTTGGTGGTGAGCTAAACGTGAGAAGGCGACGACCTGGTAAGGCCACTCCGACATAATCGGGTTCAAACAGCAGCGTCTGATCACCATGTGGTGCGGCTGCAAGCGGGCGTCTGTCTTGGATCAAGCGGATCGCTATGCAAACGTGTAAGTGAATTCAACCTCCCGTGAAACGGGTTGTGCGTTGGGTTTTGGACCCACCACATAAAACAACGTTCTAATGAAATTCAACAACAAAGCCTCGGATATGATAACGCCTTTTTTAGATGACAACACCCGCAAACGAGATAAGGATTATGAGATAAGGGCATGTACCTGGAATGTCCGGTCCCTTAATGGGGAAGGTGCCGCTACCCGGCTGGTTGAGGTCCTGAGGAAAGCAAAGCTGACATCACCGCCATACAAGAGATGCGATGGACGGGGCGAGGAAACACGACCAAAACACCTTGCAACATCTACTGGAGTGGGCATGAAGACAAGCGCAGATTCGGCGTGGGATTTGTGGTGGGAGAGAGACTCCGTCACCGAGTACTGTCGTTCCATCCGTAAACGAGCGTCTTGCCGAAATCCGCATAAAAGTACGATTTTTCACCATATCGTTTATCTGCGCTCATGCACCGACGGAAGAGAAGGACGACGGGGAAAAGGACGCATTCTACGAGCGCCTGGAAGAAGCATACGAGCGCTGCCCCCGTCATGATATCAAAGTCGTGCTTGGCGACCTTAACGCCAGGGTGGGTAAGGAGATTGTATTCGGCCCCACTGTCGGGAAGTTCAGTCTCCACGATCAGACTTCGCCAAATGGATTCAGGCTGATCGACTTCGCCGAAACATGGTCATATCCAGCCTAGGTTTATGCACAAGAAGATCCATCAGGCTACATGGCTGTCCCCCGATCGAAAAACACGCAACCAAATCGACCACGTTGTGATAGACGGACGCCATGCTTCCAGCGTTTTAGATGTTTGCACAATACGAGGAACTAACATCGACTCTGATCACTACCTAGTAGCAGCCAAGATTCGTACCCGCCTCTGTATCACAAAACAGGCGCAATAAAAAACGCAGGGAAAGCTGGATGTCGAAAAGCTGCAATCGCAACAGACCGCCAATTATATCGCAGATCTCCTCTCACACCTGCTCTCCGAAAGCACAATTCAACCTAGTGGAATGCATGAGCAGTGGGATCATATCTCAGGAGCACTCTGTACCGCAGCCGAAGAAGTAATTGGATTCCAACAACATCTGATGAGGCGGCTCTGGGAGTATTCGAGAGAAAGGTTCTTCGAAAGGTTTGTGGACCTCTACGCGTTAGCGACGGCGAGTACCGAAGAAGATTTACAGCGGCTTCGCTGGCTAGGCCACGTAGTGCGAATGAGCGAAGATGCTCCAGCCCAGAAGGTATTCTTATTGGCACCCACCGGTGGAAGCAGAGGAAGAGGGAGACCACCACTCCGATGGAAGGACCAAGTGGAGAACAATTTGCGATCCCGCGGTGTTTCCAATATGCGCAACGAAGAAATGACTGGCGAGCTATGTTGGACGGTCAAAATCGCCCGGGCGGTTAGATGACCATTTAAAGAAAGAAGAAGATCTGTTAAATAATGATTACTAATCGTAAGGATTACCGGTTTGATTAATTATTTTCTTTCTTGAGAATCCATTTAATAATTGATTTCCATTATTTTAAATTTTTAAGGATTAAAAAAATTGTTGTGATTACTTTTGATTATTTTTGATGCTTTTAAATTTTTTTTTTTGTGATTATTTTTGGTTTCTTTAAGTATTCTTGTAGAAGCCCATCTGTACACATCAACAATACTGAAAAAAATAAAAAATAAGCAAAAAAAAATTTAAGAAAATCTAAAAAAAAATTTTATTAAATAAAAAAAAAATCAAAAATATTTAAAAGTAATCAAAACAACTTTTTCTGCATGTTTTTGATTATTTTTGGTTTGTTTTTATTATTTTCGTTTTCAAATCGTAATTAATTAATAATTGCCTTTTCTTGAAAAACAATTAAAATAATCATTACCAATTAAAAAAGTCGTCTAATTAACTGATTACTAATTAGTAATCAAATTTAACAGGTCTGAATTAAGCTATGTTTTCAGGAAACCCTGAGTAATGAATCAACAAACGTGTCGTTTTGTGGATTTTCCGAAAGGATGGAAATTTGATGTAAAGGTACACGGCTATAAATTTGAGCCTAAATTTTAAACCATTCGTCGGTTTAAGCAATTTTTTAAACGTTTTTGTAATAAATTCCAACCCATTAAATAACCTACACCAATTCTGAATTTATTGCGAATTAGATTCAAAACTGAACTGAAAAAAAACGTCTACAATTTTCTAAATTATTTTTATTTATTTCTGAAAGCTTTTTCAAGTCATTGAATTTTTGTCATGACAGTTTTGTGTGCGCCGTAGCTCAGTGGGTAGAGCAGACGACTCTGATGCGGGAGCGTCAGTTCAAATCCTGCCAACTGAAACAAATGTTTTTTAATTGTTAAGACAATTCTGGTTTAAATTTTAATCTCTTTTCTTCACGGTCATTTTCTCGAAAACTGGCGCAATTTAAATTCTAAACCAAATTTGGTTTGGACATATACGAGTATGTAGCCCAGAAAAGTTCAAAATTTAGGTTAACATTTTTAACCGTGTACGTGGTGTGTTCAAAAAGTATCGCGAATTTTGAATTTTCGCTGGTTACGTATATTCGAATTTCGAATTTTTTGTGGCGTTATGTTGGTACTCATGTCTCTCACTTATGCCGACAAGCTCGGCCATTTTGAATGTTCAGTTAATTGTTGGCAGCTGCTTTGCTTGCACGTGTTTTGGATCGTCTTCGATTTTTACGCGAAATTCGTACCAAAATTGCTCAATTGTGACCAAAAACAGCATCGCATGAACATTGCTAATGAGATGTTAAACTCTGTCCGCGACGACCCAAATTTGCTCCAGAGGGTCATAACTGGTGACGAATCGTGGGTTTATGGTTATGACGTGGAAACCAAAGCTCAATCATCTCAATGGAAGCTGCCGCACGAAACAAGACCGAAAAAAGCGCGCCAAGTTCGGTCGAATGTGAAAGTTTTGCTGACAGTTTTCTTCGATTGCAGGGGCGTGGTGCATCATGAGTTCTTGCCACAGGGAAGAACGGTCAATAAGGAATATTACCTGCAAGTTATGCGCAATTTGCGCGAAGCAATCCGGCAGAAACGCCCGGATTTGTGGAAGAACAAAAATTGGCTTTTGCACCACGATAACGCCCCTGCTCACGCATCGTTGCTTGTGCGCGACTTTTTGGCCAAAAACAACACACTAATGATGCCGCAGCCACCGTATTCCCCCGATCTGGCCCCCTGTGACTTTTTCTTGTTCCGTAAACCGAAGAGGCCCATGAAAGGACGACGCTACGCTTCTCTTGACGAGATAAAGACGGCATCGAAGGAGGAGCTGAACAAGATACAAAAAAATGATTTTTTGAAGTGCTTCGAAGATTGGAAAAACCGTTGGCACAAGTGTATAATATCTCATGGGGATTACTTTGAAGGGGCCAAAATAGATATTCATGAATAAATAAATAATTTTTGAAAAAACACAAAATTCGCGATCCTTTTTGAACACACCTCGTATATATGTATATATTTGATTTGGGGACAAACCGGTTTCGACATTGCAAACTATGAAAAGCTTCTCCTGAGACATATTAATTATTTTTTAAGTCACTGTTAGTGACAGAAATATACTTTTATATTTATTTATGACTTCGCTCTTTAGGAAAAACCCAGTTAGCCCAATTTGAACCGCCCTAATATACATATGTACACGGTTATAGGTAATACCTCAACATTGTTTGCGGCTCTTGACGAACATCACAGGAAATCCTTAAGTTTATTACGTATTTTTTTAAAGCTACATTTAAATCTTCTATTTTGGATACAACCTTCAACCTCAAAGTTAAATATTCACAGCTCGCAATGTCTTAGATACTGCATCACTGATTAGCATTTGTTTAGAGCAATTCTTGCTGTGTGTGGTAGCATTGGCAAACCGATACAGCCACTTGGTATTTTTTTTCATTTGTTTGATCAGTGTCAAGATTTGGCATGAGTGCTGCTTTCCGCATACTGTAAGAGTTCATTTCTGCTGGCACTATTCCATTCTAAATTTGGTTGTTTTTATTTTATCCATTGTCTTGATTGCAATTAAGATTTTTTGGTATGGCAAAGTGCATCAATTTACAGTGCGCCATACATGCAACAATATCGATACAGTGACTACAATTGGCATGTATAAGATTGGGTAAAATACAATACGGAGGTTGATTTAATTCTTGACAATGTAGTATATCGCTCCAACGCAAAAAGGTCCATACAGTGAACTGGTTTCCTCCTGATCAGAAAACGCGATTGACTACGTCGTGATCGACGGTATACAAAGCTCCAGCGCACTAGAATTGCGCACTTTTCGATACGCCAGTATTCAGCACTATCTTATGGTAGCCAAGATCCGTATCTACCACTGTGTAGCGAATTAGACGCGTAACGCCGGGAAAGGTTTGTGTCGAAACTCTGCTCAAGCAACAGACCACTAATGGATTTTCAAACACTCATAATGTCCGGAAATTAAACTAAAAATCCGGCGAATGAAGAAAAGATTCGAGAAACAATAATGTCGACTTAGTAACCTACGTATAGAGCTAAATTTATAGGGAAATGATGAAGCCCTATCCTGAAAATCAAGCAAACTACAAGTTAATTAGTATCTTTAATATCTCATAAGTTTATAATTTTTGTGCTTCTTTCGATCAAAACTTTTAGTCACTGTTTAGACGAACTAATATGAATCTTTTTGTCTTAATTTTTTCCTTCTTCAAAGCACTTGACCATACCCCTTGTACACTCAAACCAAACCTCAGTTGCCCTTCCTTTCACAAGAAATACAACTACATTTCAAATTGAGTTCTAAGTTATTGGCTTTTTTCGTTTTTCTCCTCGGGTGTTTTTGGTCCGGCCTCTATACTGAAGGATTTATAATTTTTTCTATTTGCTCTTTAGATATTTATACTACGTAACACTTGTACAGGGGGCTGATCGGCTTCCATATCCAGGTCCATAACCGAGACTAATATGCGAATGCTGTCGTAAGTTGAAGAGGAAACCGAAACACATTTGCCAAAGGAAAAGTAGAGTCAAAAAGTCTGAGCTCAATAGCTTGAGAAGCTATAAAAAACCCAAATTGGCAAATGACGGAAGAGGGTTGTAGAACTTTCGTAAGAATGAAAACATCGACCTGGTAAATGGTGTTAAGATAGTCTTTAAATTAAGGACATAATGAAATTATGACGAGGTACGAATTGCAAAATCCCGATTAAAACTCAATAACCTGACGGGAGCTAAATGCGTACAGAGCACTTCAAGTAAGTCGGTGAGGTGTTAGTAAAACAGAAGTATCAAATTCTATGCAGAATATGGTCGGAGCACGACATGCGCTATAAGGACACTTCTTTAGATTTGAGAAGTTAGCCCTCTAACAGGCCAATTTTTGTTGCAAATGAAAAAACACATATTTTGTAATTCTAGTGCGACAAACTCGAATTTTAAGTTATATATCCAAAAGGGCTCATTATTTTGGTTCCGGGGCTCAGATCCACTGGCGTATGCTGTTGATATTGATATCATTGGTTTTAACAAACGCCAATTCTGTGACCTTGATAAGGAGGCTAAAATCAGAGTTGTAAGGTGAACCAGGACATAACGAAGTATTAGCTGTGTTCGATGAGGATAAAATTTGCGGCGAGAAACCGCACCGAAACGGAGAGAGAGTTGCAATTTTCTGCTGGTGGAATTTCATTTTTTTACACGGAGCATTTTAGCCTCACTGTGAAGGTTATGCTCAGGACACATAAGGGGGCACCCCGAGACAGTTCTGACAGGCCTGCAACCTGCTCCAGTGTGTATCTGCTAGCCCCAGCGACCATATAGGCGTCGCATAGCTCAGAACCGGCTGGCCGATTGCCTTGTACTTTGCCAGTAACGTTTCTTTATCTTTCCCCGAAGTGCAAGTTTTGTCACCAAACACAGCTATTAAAATTACATTTCCTGAACATTTAAACAATAATAAAATGTCAACTTCTTCCATAAGAGCTGTGTAATGCTGTGCGGCTTTGCATTATTGCGCTGGTACCGATGCTGGCGCTACTGGCGTTAATACATGAACACACAATTATGCAATTGTAGTAACGTTTGGCGGCCGCCGTGGTGTGAAGGTAGTGTTGCCGGCCTACCACACCGAAGGTCCATGGTTCGAGCCCTGGTACAGGTAACATCAAAAGTGATTTGAAAAAAGTTTTTCAAAACGGGGTCGCCCCTCGGCAGTGGTTTGGCAAACTCTCCGAGTGTATTTCTGCCATGACAGGCTTCTCAGCAAAAATTCGTCTCCTTTGTAGATGCCGTTCGGAGTCGGCAAAAAACTGTAGGTCCCACCAATTTGTAGGGAAAATTCAAATCGGCACACCACAAATTGGAAGAGAAGCTTGGCGCAAAAATCTCTTAGGAGGTTTATGATGATATACCTGTTGTATATCGCGCCATAGAGATAGTAACGTTTCGAAACAAAATTAGTCAAGGGCTTTTCAAATTCATGTATATTGCTTTACTTAGTGAAATTAATTAAATTATTTAATTATTACTTAGGCCCTGTGCCAATCGGTTGAAAATTGTAAATTTTGACAGAGCGAAAGAAAATTCTGACATTTATCGTGGTGAGTATAAACGTCAGAATTTACCCTAGCCCATGGGGCTAGGTAAAATTTTGACAACTACGAATGTGTACACATATACGCATTTGGTATTGCCAATCGTATTATTTTAAATGAATTTATATGCCAACACGTTATTAAACGATAAAATATAATTTAACGCAAAAGGTACGAAATATAATGGCAGAAAAAATACGTACATTTAAAATTTATTCACATACTATTTGCTTTCGCACGTGATTTTTTCAGATGTCAAAATTTACAACTGTCAAAATTTACCATTTCATTTGGCACAGCGGAATGGAAAATATTTTTACACCATTGAAAATTTGTTCACCTCATTTTTCCTCTTAGTAAAATGTTTCCGATTAGCACACGGCCTTATTGGGTATAAAATAATAGCAACTTCGTAAATTTTTTTTCGCAATTACTCTTTTTCGTCGGTTTTTTTTTTTTGTTTAAAAAAACAATCCAGTGTCCACGCATAACCCTGTAACTTCTTTACACACATTCATACATTGTGCACAAATTTTTAATTTTTTGTCTTCTCATGAAAAACGCATTTGAAATAAGTAAAGTTCATTAATTCTAAATTAAAAAATGTTTACCTCTCCTTTCAACATACAAATTTTACGGCCGCCACTGAGATTTTATATGCCTTTCCCACTGTATATCTGTACTGTAATGTTTGGCGAACTGCACTTATAATTACTAGCAATATAGAAGTATTACATATACGGCCATGGCAGAGACCTAGAAACCCACAGTGTGTTCTGACCACTAAAGCCGCAATAGTTTTTGTCATATGGGTAATACCTAGCGAAAAACAGCCCAAAAGTTTTCTTAAATCGGCAACACTTTTATATACACCGTTCAAAATCAACTCTACACATTAAATAAGAAATCACGGCGAATTCGCTGTACAATTTGTTAAAATTCTCCAAGTGATTTAGTCCATAAATCGGAGGAAGTTTTGTGAAATATTTTTAATTGTAATAAATTAATTTCGGTTCACCAAAATATACAAAATAATAAACTGAAGAAAGTTGTGTTTGTACAGTGCAGACCAACGAATTGGGTGATCCATTATAAGGCCCAGAAGATCCAACTACGTCGCAAAGGTCAGCAGCAAAACAATAGCAATAAAGAATTTAAAAGGATGTTTCACTAAACTTAAATTAAAATAAAATTGGTTTAAAAGTGAAATTCTATTGAAACAGGCATTCCACTATCTCAAAAAAGCTAGAACATTCCATTTGTATTGCTAGATAAGGCGAGGGGACAAGGCATCCACAGAAAACTTGCAGTGCCGATGAGTCATCCAAGATAATATCGCAGCATGAACGGCGAAAACTAAAAAAACGTAAACAAAGGCAATTGACAGCAGCAACAGCTCCCAAGGCCCCGTTCATAATTCGTTGTGTCGTACGTGACGTCATCACTTTATATGCATATAATTTAAGGAATTAGGTACTATGAAAACTACTATCAGTGGAACAACAACTACCAATACTGCTGCGACGGTTAGCAGCGCGGCATCTAATGCAACCGTTTTACCCAAAACGGAGTCGAATGATATAAATTTAACTTTTCAAACACCAAACGCTGCTTCAATCAGCAACGTGAACTCCGCTGGTGGAGGTGCTAGTAAACGCCCAGTATCGTTAGATCTAAACAAAGTGGCGGCTAAAAAGCAACGACTAATGGCGCCATCGCCACTAAATATCGATTCACCAAATATGGAGAATTTGAAAACTATAAACACGCCAGATATTGAGAAAATGTTGTTGAGCAATGTTATGCCAACACCACAGCCTGGTGTAATATTCCCAAGCAAGGCGAGTACTGTAAGTACTTATACAGGAGTTTTACACTATTCTTGATCTTTCGTAACTATTTTCCTTTACACTTCAGGTTACCTCTGAGCAGGAAGCTTATGTCAAAGGTTTCGAAGAAGCATTGAGCAATTTGCATCAAAGTAAAAAGTCGCAGGCAGCTCAAATAACCAATATCAGTACTAATCCAATTGTGGTGACTGCAGGTGATGTGACAAATACTACTACTGCGCCAGTTGTTGGTACAGGCATTAGTGGTGGTTCCTTTACCTACACAAACTTGGGTAAGTTTGCATCTTATTCTGATGTTAATAATAATTTGACCCTATATACCTCGTCTCGTATCCGTCATACTTACCAACCCTTTGGGAAATGTTTTGCGGCTACAACAACAGAGCACTGCCTCTATCGGTACCACTCAGTCCTTCCAACAACACCTCTTTCTGGTACTTGCTTCAGAACTCCGTCCTGCTGATTCGGTAGGACCTTTCATACCGATAAATCATTGGTATATATATAACCGATTGCCTTTATAATCTCACCGCCGTTTGTCGGCTTTATCTCATGTCAGTACTAGTCAGATTCTTTTTCGCGGATGTCTTCCCCAGAAAGTGATGGGAAAATTGTCTAGAGTGTAGGTGCACAATTCTTTGTTGTTTGAAGGATGTATACCATGGTTAGAAACTGTGAAAAAAATCCATATTAGATTTATTAATAAATTACCCTATTTAAACTTCATTTTATTAAATGTACTTCCAATAACTTATGTTTTCAGTAATATTACGTAACTAACTTTTACTTGTGTGCTTAATTTTGTTAATTAGAAACCTTCCCAGTTGCAATCAAGGATGAGCCACAAAATCCTGCATCTCCTGCAACACTTAGTCCCATCGATATGGAAACACAAGAAAAAATCAAGTTAGAACGTAAAAGACAACGTAATCGTGTAGCAGCATCAAAGTGCCGAAAACGTAAGCTTGAACGCATATCAAAATTGGAAGACAAAGTAAAAATACTGAAAGGTGAAAATTCTGAACTGGGAGCAGTGGTTAAAACATTAAAAGATCACGTAGCACAACTGAAAGAGCAAGTTATGGATCACATTAATTCTGGTTGCACGATTTCAATGTTAACAGATCAACCAATGCTATCTGGCAAATAACATAAGGATTTATTAGTAGCTGCGGGTATGCGCAAGTTAGAGCAGAGGAAAAAAATTGCAAATGAGTGCGAGTTAAATTTAAGACAAACGAATGAATTTCCGATAACAGAACGCAATGTTGTTTCAAAATGTGTACAAGTCAAAGCAGGAAATGCTGATCTTGGTCTTGTGCCTGGCGTACAACCTAAAAAGTCGGCGACGAGTAAACAAACAAAATTTGAGTGTGCCACACTTCAACTACAACAACTAAACGATAATGAAGCAAATGCCGATATCTCAGATTTACAATTAAATAATAGCATAATTAATGTTATTGAGCAACATATGCCGATTGAATTATTTATGGATACACCGCCATTAACAGGCGATAGCTTATCCACACATTCAACAAACTCAATGTGTTCTAGTGGTGGTATTAGTGCTGATTCGGAAACGTTACATAGCAATCAAAAAGGTGCGGCAGCGGCTGCTTTCGTAACGCCCAGTATGAACACAGATTTTGCAACGAACTCGGAGGATGCTGGCGGAGACGGCGAACGGCCACTTGTTTTACTTATCATCACAGATTATGATATGCAACAAACAGAAGTGGATTAGAGATAACATAAAGCAATGAGTTTTTTGTTTGTTTAGTTCAATGTTAGCTATAATGCGTAACTAAAACGGCAGGGGTGTAAAAGCTTGACATAATAGAAAGTTTGCACTAAAACTCCTTGCTTTTATGCGCACAATCCGCATACTTTCCAGATTAATATCACTTGCGTTTTAAATGCTTTCAACGTAGAGAAGTGCCTTTATTCAGCAGAAGCCAATGATTGCCTCAGTGCAAAAACGAATGTATTGGGGACGATGTTATGAAAATGTTGCAGGACTTTGCTGTTACAACTTGCCTTATATAAAACATGCGAATAAAATATATTTTTGCTTTGCTCTATACATGCATAAGATGATTATACTAGAAATGCTTTAATCATTTGCTTTATCTTAAATTATATGTTAGCTATACTAATATTAGGTTAATACAGTTTGTACCAATACAATTATTACTAGTTATAAGGCTTCTGTAAATCAACATTTATAATGTAACAAAAATATTGTATTTATTCACAAAATAAGCACATAAAATGTATTAAAATATACTTACTTGCAATATAGATTTAAAAAGAAAAACTTTTATTGATTGTTTTGCTCTAAACAACACAATTTGGGTTTTTGATACTTGTACTCTGCTTGTCTTACTCAGGTGATTGTGGAATAAGTTGACGACCATGGTTCCGACATGAGCTATCTAGAGAGTGTGTCAACAAGCTGATTATCAATCTTATTCAGAAAATGCGCCCATATTATGTATTTTGTTTCAAAAAAAAAATTAAAGAATTCCTTTTTTTGTAATTTGGCCTTGTTTTGTATAGAGGTAATTTTTGTATCAATTTTAAAATTTGTCAACTGTGAAATTTTCAGATGAAGAAGTCTTTAACAAGATTGGATGAAGAACCTGATGTTTAGGACTTAATCAGTTCCTGCCATTAATTTAAATTACAAAAAAAAGGAATTATTGTTTTGGCGGCCGCCGTGGTGTGAAGGTAGTGTTGCCGGCCTACCACACCGAAGGTCCATGGTTCGAGCCCTGGTACAGGTAACATCAAAAGTGATTTGAAAAACGGGGTCGCCCCTCGGCAGTGGTTTGGCAAACTCTCCGAGTGTATTTCTGCCATGACAGGCTTCTCAGCAAAAATTCGTCTCCTTTGTAGATGCCGTTCGGAGTCGGCAAAAAACTGTAGGTCCCACCAATTTGTAGGAAAAATTCAAATCGGCACACCACAAATTGGAAGAGAAGCTTGGCGCAAAAATCTCTTAGGAGGTTTATGATGATATACCTGTTGTATATCGCGCCATAGAGAGAGAGAGAGTAGAAAAATTGCTAAGTAAACTGCTCAGTCCAAGAGATTTAAAGAATCGATGAGTCTATACCCCGATGTTTTCAGTTTTTAAATTGAAAACCGCTGGAAAAGAAAAATGAGATGCATGAATTTATATAGCAAAACAATTTTCGTTGTTCACACATTATAACAATGAAAGAAACGGAGACAAAAATGGTCATACGCACGTATGAATGACCAGTAAGTGACCATTTCGCCCTGATGTCCAGATGCGGATTAGACAGTGTCATACATTATTCACAGCCCTTGGTCGGATAAAGCCGAAGTCACTCTGGTACGTAGATCAGGCTGTCGTAGGAATGCGTTACTCTGATATAAATCCCCTGCAGCTTTACACAGAACATCACGACAAATTGAGCAAATAGTATTTTCTAGCATCACAACTATCATAAATGCCACCTATGGTAAATTACTAACGGCTTCCAACTAATTGTGGCGCTAAAATTTCTCTACGTACATATGTCTGATCTCAGTGATTTTTTGTTGAATCAAATTTATTTACCACATTGTGAGTTCATAACAGCGTTCTGCACATTGGTGTGTCAGTATGGCACTTCTTTTGTTTTTACGATCGTTGGGTACAATAGCTTCAAAGTCAAACAACAAAACGAAGTGAAAAACGAACTATTTCGTTCGATCGTACAACTAAACAGAATCACCAAACTGTAGCATATAAAGTAGCCCCCCCCAAGTAAACCCCAAGTAAATCGGCACGATTTGTGGTATATGCTCAATATGTACATACGCATATTTTTGTACTTAAATTTTTATAAAATAATTTGAGAATGGTTTACTGTTTAGCTATTGTTTATTTATGCATTTCTTTTTAAATACGGTTCCACGCAACATTGACATTGTTGGGTTTGATGTAATGAATTAACAATTTCTTTTTGTTTTATAATAATTGCATTATATTTCTTAGCGTAGTCAGTTTCCAGTGTGTTATTTGTTTTTGTAAGATACTCCTTTTAATACCTTTATTAAGTAAATGTTTACGCAGAAAATGTAATAGATTTGCAATACTTTCCAAATTAGCATACTCAAGTAAATTTTCAGTTGTTAAAGTACTTGATATATATTACATTTTTTTGTATGTATTTACGGATTAGGGCAGCTTTCCACTTCGAATTTCAAAATTGGCTGCCCTTAGAATTTTTTTTTTGTTTTTAGTTTGACTGATTTCTAACTAGCAGCATAATCCACACTTTCATTTAATTAACGTATGTATGCACAGTTTTTATATTTCACGCGCTTGATAACAGAGTTATCTATGACGAATACATAATATGTATTTATATGTATATTTAAATGTTACTTTATTTTAAAGATTATAATTAAGCAAACATTTATAGTCATAAAAGAAACAGAACAGTCCGAAAATGCATATGAGCCTGCATAGGAGTCCAATAGGACAAATATTGGCCTATAAGCAGCACATGTATAGTATCTTAAAAAATAAATGGCCGATTGATCGTAAAAGAGACCTTTCGGGGCACAATTAGTGCCAAAAAATTAGCTGTTTCTCAGGACAATAAGTATTAATTGTGACTCCTATTCTGCGCGTATAAAATTAGGCTCGTTCATTAGCAGGATGAAGGTAAATATAAGCTCATAATACGCATAAAAACTGATTAAGGACACTTAGTCACAATTTAGAGCCTCCGATGACATGAAAAACTAAGATCATTAACGACCTATTATGAATCCTAGATGATGGAGTGCATACATAATAAAACTACAACCGGAATAAAATTCATTTGAGGCTAATAAGCGTCATAAATGGCCCAAACAAGCAATATGTATCAGATATGTGTTCCAAAAGTTAGAAATTATTGCTATTCTGACTATCAGATCTATGAAGAAAGGCTTTTATTTAGGGCTTCTTTCTGACTTGTTTATAACTCCGAATGTTTGCTGGGTGTTGTACAATTACTTGGATATTTTATTTAAGTATTTCAAGATTCTAATCTCAAAAACTGTGCATTTACATTAATGTAGTATTAAATATTTAACCCTTTTATATAAATAGGTATGTAATTTTAACTTCATAACTTAATCGAAACAAAATTTTGAAAAAGCATACATGTAAAAAAATAATAAGAAGTATTACGAAAAAGAAGATAATAAATACTTAATACTAATAACCGCACTGGTTGGAACAATTCATAATAAGACAAGCAAAATGAACTGCTCTATATCGTTTTTTGAAAGTATTACCGTCAGAATAACGTCGCAAAATTTTTCGGTTACACAATTGCCGGTCACAGGCACAGAAAGTGTTTCGATTACAAGTAATTTAAAATAAAAAATATGTGACTATTTTCAAGTAATTTAAACATTCCCTAAACCTAGCAAACACAAACAAAATTATATTTTTATTCTGACCGAAATCAACTGAATTTTATTATGAATTGTCCAGTAGCAGGTGCAAAAAAAAAAAAAATAAATAATATGCATTATGCAGTAGAAATACAGTACCGTACAGCACTCTAAGTACACACCGTTCAGTCGACATTTTCAATCGGCGAAAAAGCTTGTAAGCATTCGCCTCAGTGAAATTGACGACAAATCAATAATTAAAACCGATGCCATATTGTACTCAGTTTGTGCCAGGAAAAATAAAGTTTAGCTAGTGTCATTTAATTTATAAATTACCTATAGCGTTATATTGCATAAATAATTTATTTAGAATATAAATTAGTATTGAGAAATGATATTGTTTGTTTGTTTACACAATACAGAACACAGGCTTACGAGAGTAAAGTTTTTGAAGATTTTGTTGTGTTAAAAACGAGTCTGGCCTCATATGCAAGCCAGTTCATCAAAAATCTTGGCAACTAAATTTGGAAATAGTAACTTCGTACCGTTCAGAAATTATTAGAACATTTTGTAAGATTGTATAAATTCAAAACTAGGCCGTTTTCTGTAACTCGATTCAAAAGTAACGCTGGAAAATTTTGGGTCTGAGTTATTGGTTCTGCCTGTTTGTACTATCCGAAAATAGAATTTGAAATGCTCAAAGTTCAGGAGTACATATTGGCTTACGAGTCGAGTTATAGAATAATACCAAAGAATAGATTTAATAATTACTTTGGACATAAAATCGCGAGTGAAGTGTTGCACATGTCATGTAATATCATTATGTGCTTTCAAACATTAAGTTTTGGAAAATCGGGGCTAGTTTTAAGTAAAAACATTGAAACGAATAACTTTTTTAAGTCTTCTAAGTAAAATGTGACCCAAATACTTTTTCCCACTTTTATCAAGTATTAGAAATGTTCAAAATACTACTTTCAAAATGATTTTTACTTTCAGAACACTTATTTTTATTAAGGTGCCTTCGCTTTGCATAAAATTCATAATGTTCGAAACTTTCGAAGTGGATGTTCGAAAATTCGAAGTTACCAGAAACTAGTCGTCTTTCAGTTTGGAGCCCTTACAAAAAAGTTATATTCAAAATTATATACATATTTTATAAAAAATTTGATTCTAAATCGTTGCATCAGTGCAAAGCTCAAAATTACTTGTAATGCTTATCAAATAAGATATGGTTCTGAGCAAATAAAATTATACAAATTTATGAGAATAGTTGTAGAAACTCAAAAGTTGAGTTAAAGCTGCCGAAATACCGGAAATATTGTAGCATATTAAGACAGGACTCGTTTTGTGAGCAAGCAAAAATATACCTGTTCTTAGGACTGCAAAAATGTGCTTCGCAAGCCTGTGCCATCATTAATTAATGTTGGTTGTTCTTGTTTGATTAAGGAATCAATTTTTTTGTTAATTAATGTGCGTATGTAAGTGCATATATGTATAAACATGCATTTTGTTACCATACATGGGCAGGAAAGTGAATTACGAACACCAGAGCAATTTCTACTAAGTTTATGGTTTGAATGCAAATGCATGTGGCAGTATCAACTGAAATTAAACTAACATTCAATTTAAAAATGAAACTGTAGAATTTTAGTAGTAGGCAAATCGAAATAAATTCAGTGTTAATAACTTTTTACATGCAATGCTATCAAACTTGAGAAACAGTAAGATTTTATATTTTACTGCAATATTTACTGGTGCTGCAAAATGCCCAGCTATGGTTCTTACGTCTATAAGCAGATTTTAAATTAAATATTCGACATCTCATAGCTTTTTATTTATTCCTTATAAATATTATACTTAAGTAAGTATTACTTTTTATTATTACAACGAGTTCCATCATCAATTTTTTTTTAAATATTTATTAAACTTTTTTGTTTTGCGTTTTATATCTATATATGTAATTTTATAATCAACGCAATCAGCAATGGTACTTATAAATTTCAATAAGGTTAACATTTAGCTGTTGCATTGATTGTATTTTGGTTTTACTATTAAATATCTTATCAAGATTTGATATAGGAGAAATTTTGTGTTAAATTTTGGCTTTTCTAAAAATAAATAAAAAATTTCAAATTATCGACAAATTTGCATTGCATATTAGTGTGTATGCTTATTTCGTTTGGATTGGTTGCGTTTTGCTTGCAACGATATTTTCTATTAATTTCAAATTTTTATATTTATTTTTAATATAGTACTATCAAAATACGACCACATGTTGCCAATTTAAATTATTTGTAAACCTGCCCCAAATTTATAAAAAATAAAAATAAAGCCTTATCTGCTTTGCAAACTGTTATTTCAATATAATTTTATTTTTTATTTGATGAATTTGGGAATTATACTGGGGTTTATAAGTAAGACAGGTGACAGGTTAGACAGGGTAGTGTCGAAATAACAGCCCTTAGTCGGATATAAAAATCCGAGTCATTCCGGTGCGATAGAACCGGCTGTTGTGGGAATGAGGGGGTTTATAAGTTCTTTGATTCTTGTTTTATTTTTAAATTCAATGCAATTTTTATATTTTTTATTTATGTTTTCATACAAACGATACAAATATCGAATTTTACCTCATGGCAAAATCAAATATTTTCGGCCTTTTAGGTGAAAAATAATAACGATATGAAAAAATAATAATAATACATATGCATGCAGCACAAAAGTATAATCAAAAAGTTATAACGAAAAATAAATTTATAACATATATAAATTGAGCAAATGTAAATTGTTAATTATTTGAGTTAACATACTCGCAAAATTATAATTATCTCTTTATGTTGCACATGTTTTACAAATTATTTCATTTACAATATTTTTAACATTTTTCGAATTAAATTTTGCATAAACTTCATAGAATCCAAAAAAACAAGAGAATATTATGTATTTACAGCGACTAGTGCTGTTTGTTTAGCGTTGCTTCATATTTTATATAGATTCTGCTCCGCTAAATTTATATAGATTTATCTTATTTATTGTAATCATATCGATATTCTCAAATGACTTTTCTTATTTTGCAGCATTATTCAAGCCGAGCTCACTAAGAATCTTCAATGCGTTTCTAGCGGCATCATTTTGTGATTCTTCAATGCTGATACCGACGCCATGACATATTTGTGGTGGGTTTGTTGAAAGTGTTACGATGGTTAAGAATTCACTATGAACTCCTTTAGGATAATCTGAGAAGTTAACCTGCCCAAATTATACAAAAATTGAGTAAATATAAATTTTGTCGTTTTTCAAAGCAAACAACAATAGTACACACCTCAAATCCCATCAATTTGGCTAGATATAATAGCTGCTCCTTCATGTGCATGCCAATACTTTTTGAAGTACTGGCAGAGTTACTTAATGTTGTTGTAGTGTCGCTGGTGGTTGCCGTATTGTTGACAGCAACATTTTTGCTAACCTCAGTTGCCACCATATTTGGTTTAGCGCTCACTGCAGCTACAACTTCCCCATCAGTATTATTCTCTTTAACAGTAGATGCTGGCAAAATACTGGGCTCTTCAGTTATGTCTGTAGTCGACTCACCTATTTTGCTTGAACTATCGTCAATCGTAACGTTGCCTACGCCGTCTTTCTTGCGTGCGGCATCTATCATTATAGATTATATTATTACTTTTCGATTTATAAACGACTATTGGAATACATACGTTTTTTGTTTTGTCGTAATATCAAAATACCGGGCACCTTTCCAGCTGGTGTGGAAACGAGTGGCACTTTGCGACAGTTAGCTAACTCAGTGATTGCCGGCAATATTGAACTGCTCGGCCCATTACTTTCTGCTGCAGCAACTGTTGCTGTTGTGTCTATTGCCGTATCCGGTTTCACTTTATCCACAGCTGGTGAATTCTTTGTTACTCCTTCAATGCTATCGCCATCATTAATACCCATTGCCAAAAGCAAATCTGTGAAAGATTATATTTTAAATTTAGGACATAACACAATAAAATCAAATTTTTCAGCGATAGATATGGAAGTCTTATTGAGATATTATGCGCCGCGATATTATGTTTTTATTATTATATTGAGATAGGAGTCTGAGGCGATCACCCTGAGTTGGAATTAATTAGTTCACATTTTGATAGTATTGCCTAACTTACTTTGTGCCGCATTACGTTTTGCTAGCTTCTTGCTATTGCCAGTACCGCGTGCCACCATGCCCCTCGCTGTTACCTCGACGATAAATTCGCGTCGACGCGAACTTTCATTGCCATTTTTCGCTATCAATTCGAAGACTGGATCTTTTTCTTTGCGATTTTGCTGCAATTGTGTGAGTCGCGTTATCGGATTATCTGCATCGGCGTCTATTTCACTTTTTTCTTTGATTGAGGCACTACCACGTTTACGGCGTTCATTACCGCCACCACTAGATCTTCCTCTACCACCTCCAGCAGTTTCAGTACCATCTGCCCCTTTAATACGCTTAACAGGAGTTTTGGTGGGTGTTAATGGCGGTAGTTTTCTTAACTCTTCCAGCATATTTTCGGCAGCACGCTTTTTCGATGTCTTTTTACCATTACCTTCCCCCTCTGCGACTATGTTGCCCACTATGCACGCTGTTACAAATTTCTTCATATGAGCAGGTCCTTCTTCCCGCAACACTTTAAAGTGTACCGCCATGCTGCGTTGTATGGCGATTTCATGTACCATCGAAATGGGAGATTTTTTATCATTCTCCTCTTGGCTATTGTTGAGCTCTTCGTTTTGTTGTTCCGTTGCCTGTACTTTCAATACCTGTAAAGCTCGCGCTGCTGCATCATGTTTCGCTTGTTGTAGCGTATGACCAGAACCTATAAACGTTTGCTTGCCCACGACTAATGTTACCCTTGTCGGTACGCCATGCATGCCATAAAAACGCGAATGTGGCAAATGATGATGAAGATGATGATGGGGAGCTTGTGAAAATGGTGTTGGTGGTGGCGGCATACCATTGTGTGGACCACCGCCGCCACCCATATGTGGCGGTGGCATTAAGGGATAACGGTGATGTGTATTGTATTTGGAAATGTGTGGGTGCTGTGGTGGTGGACCATATCGTGGAGGCATATATGATCCGTTGGAAGAATGAGGACCGTGCATTGGTGGCGGCCCTGTATATGGCCCATAACGACGTACATATCCAGGCGCTTCCAGCATATGTAGATGAGGAGGTGCATGTTGGTTGATCATGTGGCTTACACTCATGCCATGTGGTGGCAGCATATGTGGGGGTGCGGATGTACCACCAAATCGTGGTGGCATCATTGTGTCAGTTGTTCCTGGTCCGATAGTATCTGATGGTGCGTTTTGGCGTGGATCTAGGAGATAATAAGTCTGCTGCCCCAACTTCATGGCGAGTGCATTCAACTCAACTGTGGGCGTAATATTTGCACGCGATGGATTGCCCTCACCATCGGCATTGCGACGTATCACTTTCGGCACCGGATGTTTGTACTTAGTATTTGCGAGTGCGTCGGCGGCTGCTAAATGTTGCGCTTTCTTGATTTTGAAACCTTCAGCCGTATACTCCTCATCACCAAGTTTTAAAGTGACGGTGAATCGTTTGCAATGTGCTGGACCCTTTTCGCTTGTTAGCCGATATTGATGTATGATCTGTATGAATAGGAAACAAGTAAAATTAAACAATTTAAAACTGGATGTGTTAGTGGGATGTGTTGTCTCATGGTTTTCTGATTTCACGTTTTTACTTTAGAAGTTTGATTAAAACCGCAAAAATCAATATAGAAAAAAGGTAATAACAATTGCTGGACACAGTTACAGTACTGACGATATCCAACTTTATTACGAAAAGGAGTCCACCCCCATTATCGGTTCTACACGGTCGTGACAAAATAAGTCAATCTATAAATGTTTCCCTAATTATATTACATACAGACGTCGTACCTTATTAAAGCGAGCTAATTCATTTACGTGACACATAGGTGTCTTCTCCCTCGAATTTTTCGAAACATTGCTGTCGATGTTTGACAAAATATTGCTATTATTGTTTTTTTCTGCATCACTCTTGCTCGCATCACTGGTAATATTTGGATTTTGTTCATCGCCTTTCACATTTTCCTTATTAGCATCTTTGGTAGCTGATGATTTATATGAAATAATTAAATATGCTAGTTGTGGTCACTTTTCTTATAAATAAAATCATGTTATGCTGGCTTGATGTAATATTATGATGAATATTTTATCAAGTAAGAACAGTTGAACCTCAAGCCAGCATTGCCGGATTTGAATTTATTTTAATTACAACATACCATCTCTTTGTGTTGCGCTCTGTACATTCAAGCTCTCCTGCCCAACTGTCACAGCAGTGGGTTTACTTTCGGCTACAGCAGCGACTGGCGCCTCTTTCACTATATCGGAACCAAAACTGCCGCTTTTTTTATTATCAATCAAAGATACCTTTTTGGGCTCCGCCTTGTTTAACTCACTTTTATTTGGTGTTGCAACGCTATTCTGCTGTGTTTTCGAAAGGCGATTAGGATTTTGTAAAATAGATTTTGGTACCATCCCACCACCACCTACCCCACCAACGCTAGCAGCATTACCTACGCCGATATTATTATTGTTATTATATTTATTTTTATGTGCATTGCTGTTGTTGTTGTTGGTTTGTGTTGTGCTGGCAGTAGCAGAGTTTAGCCCTGTAAGTACTGGTAAATGGTGTGTACTATTTGCTTTGTTTGCAGTATTTAAAGTTGTTTGATGTGCTTGTTGCTGTTGTAAATGTCCCACAGACTGCTGTGGTGCCATTGAAGTGACTGCATGTATACGTTGTTGTTGTTGTTGTTGTTGTTGTAGTGGTTGTTGATAGATGGTAGGTTGTTGATGTTTGTTCTGATGACTTGATGATTGGTGCTGCAATATTTGTTGTGGTTGTTGTTGCTGCTGTTGTTGTATTACTGATTGTACTAGCAGTACATTACCGTGCGTTTTGCTTGAGCCGTTATATTGATGTGGCTGTTGTTGTTGATAATTGTTTTTGTTTGTACTATTAATATTGTTGTTATTGTTATTGTTTATATGCTGATGCTGCTGTCGAAGCTTTTGTAGCTGCGTGCTTGTGTGCATCGATTGTGAGTGCTGGTGTTGGCGCTGCGGAAGCGGTAGCTGATTTAGCCTAGAAATTGAAAAGCAAAAATTATTTATTAAAACTAGTCCTTTACTAGATTAACCCTAAACACCCTGGGGTTGTCATATGGCAACGCGAGAGGAAAATGTTTTCATGATTTCGTCCGGAAACCAGGACAAAAATGCTTACTTTATTTCGTCCTAATAGTGATGTTTTCACCCTGCGGGTTAGGGATTTAGAATATACCCGACATAGGCATACCGGTCGTAAAAGGCGACTGAAATGCAGAGGTAATGACATAAAACTCGATGGTTGATCTACGGATTTGATTCCTCCCACCTCTCATTACTCATCTTCTCTTCGTTACGGAAGGGGGGATGATATGACCTAGAAGGTTGAACTGGTCATTCCAAATCGCTACCACGACAGTCGGGCATGTACGGGTTCAAATACGGCAAAGGACTATCACTCTCGACAACACTCCCCGAAACCTTCCAACAAGCAAACAAGTGATGTTGTTGTTGTTGTGGTAACGACAAAAACACTCCGCGACTGTCGTGGTAGCGATTTATGACCAGTGAAACCTTCTAGGTCATGTCACCCCTCCTTCCGTAAGGAAGGATAAGATGGGTAATGAGAGGTGAGAGCATATTCTACACCCCTAACCGGCACACAAACAAGTGATGTTTTCATTCACTTACTTGAGACACTCAGAACCACCAATACCGTGCTCGTACGACCACAACGGAGCTCAGTAAACCACTTTTTTTATAAAACGTTATGGTGATTACTTAGATAAGATATTGTTTAACAATTAAATATTAAAATGAAGATCAAAAAACATACTCGCCACCCTGGAATTTCCCACACAAAACTTCATTGACTTGCAAATCTCTGGATAGTTTTTAAAATTGAATAATACCCTCGAATATAAGAAGGTTCCTCCGAACTTCCCACTAGTTTTCCAAGCAATTATAATAGCCTTCTGCAGCACATGCCCTGAAATTTCATTTTCAAGTCTTTTCCAAATAAAGACGGTTAACATCTTTTCGTCAAAATAAAATTTTCATAGTACACATAAACCACACCAAATCAAACGCTTCACAACCAAATCATAAGAGAGCACAATACACAGAACATAAATAAAACTTGTGCAAAATAAAAAACGCGAAAGTGTCGAAAAATGGTGAAATTCACCAGACAAAAAAAAAATATGGCTCAACCGCGATTTATAAAAATAAAGAAAATAATACAAGAGCAATATAATATCACACTACACTACACGTCATGATGCGCCGGGCGAATGATCCAAATGATCTCTTTTGATCGTCGATTAGGTACTGCTGACGGTTGGCGCCGCACTGTTACGCATGCGCATAAATGTCAGACGCACAAGATGTACATACGTACGCAGACAAGGATTGACAGCGGTGCTTGCGGAAATCTTTGGGCAAATAGACCCACACGTTTGCGAGGGCAATAACAAAATTACAGAATTGCTACGAACAAAAAACCAACTGACCTCTCTATTGTCGTGTCTGACTGCAGGGTGCTTTGGGAATTTTTTGTTGTTAACGTGCATTTTTGGGTTTGCTTCGACTTATAAGACAGTAGAGTTTTTTTTTATTAATTTCTTTTCATATAACTTTTTGTATCCTTTTTTATTACTTTGTGTGTGTGTGAATGTGTGGAACAAAGCGTAACGGTGAAAAAAGCGCGAACAAAGGCAGAAATTGTTAAACAAAACATAAAAACCCTAAAGTATCAGCTCAGTTTTGTAAAAGGCAAGGACAGAGGCATAGAGTGGTTGACAAGAGACAACCAAATGGTCAATGCTTTTGCTTGGAACCAGCTCTTAATGTGGTAATAAATAAATGTAACTTTTATCAATTTGTCTCAAGCCTCTAAATTCATTTTTCGAAATGAAGCTGACGTAACTAGGGGTATGATACTACCCTAGGTATCTTGATTCCTTTAAACAAGGAGGTCATGCCTAAAAAATACACGTGTTCATATTAAAACGTTCACACCACAATCGTTCTGTTATCAGAATCTTAACTGAGGGCACCAGATTGGTATCTTGCAGGCGCCTTCTTTCGTAATATTTGCAGAATATCCGTATATGCACTCCTTTCCTTCAGCGAATTAGAAGGCTTATTCCTACTAGTTTGGCATCTTCTTTTGCGAATCAGAGTGGAAGGTAGTGAATGAAGGTACTCCGATAGAGTGTAATGAAGGAAATCGCGTTCAGAGTTGTTTTAAAGTAAAAACTACAGCTAAAAACTCCATTTTAAACTGAAATTTAGACTTCATAGTAACTGATAAGGTGTTATAATTACTTTATATACAATATTTAGGGATTTTTATGTCTTCGCGTTCAATATTGCAGTATATAAATTTGATTGTTTTATTATTGCATACAACGCACCCTGTGTGACATATACTATGGCTGGCCACTAAGAATAAATCATTCTTTCGGCATTCGGGCTACATACCCTATTACAACATTGCTCTCCTAGGACTCTCTCTCTATGGCGCGATATACAACAGGTATATCATCTTAAACCTCCTAAGAGATTTTTGCGCCAAGCTTCTCTTCCAATTTGTGGTGTGCCGATTTGAATTTTCCCTACAAATTGGTGGGACCTACAGTTTTTTGCCGACTCCGAACGGCACTTACAAAGGAGACGAATTTTTGCTGAGAAGCCTGTCATGGCAGAAATACACTCGGAGAGTTTGCCATACCACTGCCGAGGGGCGACCCCGTTTTGAAAAACTTTTTTCAAATCACTTTTGATGTTACCTGTACCAGGGCTCGAACCATGGACCTTCGGTGTGGTAGGCCGGCAACACTACCTTCACACCACGGCGGCCGCCATTAGATAATAACCATGACAACTCTTGAACTGAACGGACGGTAGGGTAAAGTGCGGTTATATCTCCTTTTCTCTATTTTCATGTCTTGTTACTTTTTACTCTCTCTTCGTCAATATCTTTAACTGAGTCTCTCTCTATATTTCTTTCTTTCACCTTCTTCCTTTTCATATTCCGGAAAACTTTTAGCTGGTACACCCTAAGGGCTATCTCTTTTGATTTTGATATAATATTGGTATTGCGCATGATATTGGCGCCCAGTTGCCAAGGAATAGATATCGCCGCCTCTAGCAATAACCAGAAAAGGTATTCGAAAATCTAAAAACTTGTAAGCAAAATCATTCATGACCACTGAGCTCACACCTTTGTACTGCAACAACAAAAACCATATACATTTTCTAATTCGCTTAAACACTGACAACGGGCGTTTTGTTTCGATTGTTCAACGTGGTCGCCACTTCATCACTTCAATCGCCATATCCGCTAATATTTCCTGGCGTTCCCTACATCTTGCATACAGCATTCCCTAAAATTTTTTTTGTTTCTGTTTTTTTACCCTTTTGGGAAATCTGCTTTCATACTTTTTTTTGTAGTTTTGTTTTGGCGAATTTGGCAATTATGGTTAGGCTGTTGCGCTTTAAAATAGGTCAACGCCATCATATCCGTGCCTTCATAATCGTCATTATCAATGGCGTTGCGATATGTGATACAAGTACATACATGTTTACATAACTACATAGGATACAATCTACAAATGTGACAAATTTAATTAGTGTTTGAGAGTAAAGAGGAATGTGTCAAGTGTTGTTGGGAATCAACATGAGTTTGATGAGTATCCTTTTTGCTTTAAAGATCTTTATGTCTAATTGTATTTGCAGTGCAGTTGGTAAGTTTAATATGGTCTAGCGAAGCATTTGATGAAAAGCTCAAACTGTTCATATGTTAATTGGTTAATGCTTTCAGAGACATAAAAATAGGATTATGATGTATCGTGCGTTTTGTGTAAAAACAAAGAAAAGATGGATTAAATAGATAATTTTAAGTGAAGTCTGTCTGTCGTTGGAATATTGACTGTGAGAGGGGTAATGAAATTGTTTGGCTATTTGAATACTGGCATTAGAACTTTGATTAGTAATCCATTTATGATTCTTTTACTTGTCAATTGTTTTCAGAAAACAGAATTTAATAATTGATTGCAATTAAAAACCAACCAAAACTTTATATTTATAGAGTTTTGCGATTAATCGAATACAAATATTTTTAATTAAATATTTTTCTGATTAATCAAAGCTACTGATAAAACATATCGCAAGTAATTTTTGTTTACCCCCAAAAAAAATATTGAATACTGATCCACTCTGTTCAATTCTTTCAAATACTATCTAAATAAATATATCACAGCATATAAAACGGGCACATGTTTTCTAAACTGATGAAATTCGGAAAGACGTGGGTTAAATGTGAAAATGGCTAGAAATATAAATGTTTTGTTTAATTAAGCACTTTTCCAAATAAGCAAACAATTAATACAACAATTTATCAAAATGTGATTCATCGAAAATTATTCACACATCCCTTATTATTTGTACAATTTAAAAAAAAACTCTAAAGTAATGACATTGGATTTTTTGATAATATTTAATGATGGCAAATAATCACTATTTTTTAATCAAGTCCAAGAAAACGCGCAGTTTCAACAGGGTTGGACCAGAATGATATTGCTGTTAGAGGAGTAGGTTCAGTTGAACAGGAAAATAGATGTTTGGTATCGTGAGGGGACATACCACATGCAGGGCACATATTTGGTATGGTGGGGTTCAGTCTGGATAAGAGTTTAACCTATTACAATATCCAGAACGAAGTTGTGCTAGGATGACTCTAGTCTCCCTCGGAAAAATACGCTCCTCATCAGCTATTTCAGGTGGTTCGATGTCGATTAAGGGGTTTACAGGCCGAGATCTGAGGGATCTGTCTACCGACTCGGTATGAAGGTCGTTTGGGGGCGGAATTTTATCCAATAGATGGCAATTCAGTAAAAACTGTTTGCTCATCGACTTGAGGATCTTGTTGCGGCTCTGTACCTTAGATGCTATATGGTGAGGCTGTTGTCAAACGTCACACCCAGGATTTTAGGGTGGTTGACAGTAGGTAGAGGTACTCTATCTAAGGTTTACTCTTGTCCTATCTGCGCATTCCACGTCGTAAAAAGTGTCGCCGTCGATTTAGTCGGAGACAGGGTCAGGTCTCGCTAGGTGAAAAAGTTGGAAAGATCTCGGAGGTAACCGTTAATCCTCGTACAGAGTCCGTCAATGGAGGGTCCCTTACCCTAAGCCATAATCGTGCAGTCGTCAGCCTCGAAATATAGAAATTAAACAAATGGGAGGATAGGACACCACCCTGTGGGACCTCTTGTTTGATTCTTCGTTGTCTAGATTTCTTGTTCCTTAATTTGGCTGACGCCTGCCGACCGTTGAGGTAGTTAGCGATCGACCTTTTTAGGCCGGCAGGGAGCGGTGTCTCTTCCAGGTCTCTTAGGAGTGCGGCGTGGTTGACCGTGTCGACGGCTTTGGAAAGGTCAAGTGCCACGAACACCGTCCTATGGTTTGGTGGTTGTTAATACAAGCCATAGTTTATCTGCGACGTTATGATGTTCAGAGCGGTTGTTGTGCTCATCGACCTCCTAATTGTAGTAGCATTTTACATCCAAGCTCATCGAAAACTTTTCAGATCCATTGGTCCCGACCGTGGTTATAAAGGCTGACAGAACTTGTTGATGTGGAGTAAAACTTATGTACAAGATTATGATAGAAATGATTCGTTCTATGTGCTCGCTTTTGTTGATTGCCATCTACAATTCAAACAATGAAATATTTAAAAAATAATCGATAATTTGTTTATTGAAGAAGCTCAAACACACAACAATGATACAATGGAATACATGATAGAAAATAATTTTGTTTGTTTCTAGGTAAAAATAATTTATGCAAAACTTAAATTAAAAAAAAATTAATTTTCACACGTTATTTTAAAATGAGACAATAGACAACTGTTTCTTGATCGAATGGTAGCATGAAATGCGATTCTTTCAAGGCGGTGAAAAATTAAATGTATGAATGTTCCTGGCACATTCTGGGAGGACAAACAGGAAAGTATAAAATAGTAAGTTTTGTTGTTGTGTTCAACTCAAACAAATGCCACCACTACTTCAATAAGTGAAGTGGGAAAATAGTATGTACCAAAAGTGAAAGACACATGGAAGATGCTTAATTGTACCTACATACATGAGTGCGCAAATAGGGTAGGTTAACAGAAGACGTAAACTCGTTACGGCTGAACGGAAGTCATGCTGCGTATCAAGAAACCTAGGCAAACTTGCCAACCTCGGCAAAGAACCAACCAATCAGCCAGCAAGTCATTATTATGGCTAGGTCGCTAAAGTGACAATCATTGACTATGCAAAGGTTACTGACTTGGTTGGTTGGTATATATTGTAAAGCGAATAAACGAAAGAACTTAAATTATAATTTATTAGTTGTGAAAATGTATATATGTAACCTTAAAGGAAGCGAAATGTGAATGAAATTGAAAAATTAATGCCTATATTCAACTACAAGCGACTGAAATATATTTACATAATTATGCAGCCGTGGTCGTGTCGTACCTATCAAGTGGGAAACTTTAAATATATAGGTATATAGAAATCAATTGCAATGGCAGTTAGCAACACCAAGGAACCGAACGTCCTTCGCCCTTTGACCTTGGTGTGGGCCTCCCGTTCCAGTGGGTTTCGAATGTAACTTTTTGAGAGGAAGTATCTTCATTCATTTGCGATGAATCGTTCCCGCCACAGTCGAACTAGTACCAGAACTAGGGCTGGATTTATTTTCGTAAAAGAGCTGTGCACGTCTGCAACACTCCTCTAAAGCTTCGGGAGGGATAAAGTCCCTAATAGTTTCAAAAATTTTGTGAAAAATCCTATTTTCGATTGTCTGTCAATAATTTCAAGATAAACCAATATTATTAAACCTCTAGTTAAAAGCTTTGTTGTTGTTGTTGTGGACTATAGGCTTTCATTTGATACTATTGTTGTGGATTTTTAAAGCCAAAACACCCTCCGTAGGTAAAGGGTGTATAGTAAGTAATTACTAAATATAAACAATAAATATAATCAAATTAGCCAAAAAGCTTACCGCGTTTGATGATCACGCATTGCCGAGCCCACTGAAATCATGCTAGCACCATCGCCAGCTGGCCCATTACCTAGAAGTTGTGATTGTTTTTGTTGCTGATGATGATTTTGTGGCATTTGTAATTGTTGTCCCGTTGCTGGCGGTGGCGCATGCGTCATATTTAAGGGTGGCATATGCGCTTGTGACTGAGAATGTGACGGTGGCACAGCCATATGATGAGCTCGCATATGCGGTGGCGCTGTGCGTGCGATATGTGCATGATGCTGCATGTTAGCTTGCGATTTTTTCACCTAATTTTGCAATGCGCCTGCGCGTAGAACTAGCCAAAAGAAAAATGAGAAAAAAATTATACTTTTGTATAACACTTTCGGCAAGTCAAAGAAGTTTGCACAGAAAAAAAAAACACAGCATACAATTGCACAGAGCAATAAATCAAATTATGTAAATTTTCAATATTTGTATTTTTACTTATGGCATTTGGAAGCTCGCGCAAAATTGTGCATTCGCATTGTCAACGACGAATGTCAGCTTTCAACACATGCATTGTGAAAAAAACAATAACAAATGTAGATATGCCAAATCGTATGTTTTTTTTTATTTTTGTTGCATTCAACTTGATTTAGTGTGTGCATTGTTCTTGCTTATAACTATTGGAAGTTTAGTGCAATGATGATATTCAGTCTGCAGTCAAGATGCATTTTCTAAGAAAAAAAAACATGAAACAAATAAGAACAGCAAACTACCCTAAGACTGAAATTGCAGTATTATTGCAGCCTATGCACATGTGCATACATATTTACAGTAGTGTGTAAGATATTAGCAGCACGATATACATATCTTGGCCTTCTTGCTAGAAGCATGAATGTAATAAAAATATGCTGCGAAATCTATTTTCAATTTTTTTTTATTTAAAAAAAATCAGTATACGAGGTGTGTTCAAAACGTATCGCGAATTTTGAATTTTCGCTGGTTACGTATATTCGAATTTCGAATTTTTTGTGGCGTTATGTTGGTACTCATGTCTCTCACTTATGCCGACAAGCTCGGACATTTTGAATGTTCAGTTAATTGTTGACAGCTGCTTTGCTTGCTCGTGTTTTGGATCGTCTTCGATTTTTACCTATTCAAAAAAATGGATCAAAGAACCTGTATCAAATTTTGTGTGAAAAACGAAATTAAGTGCGCGGATGCATTCCGAATGTTGACCTTGGACCGAAGCAACGTTTATCGGTGGGACAAAATGTTCTCAGAAGGCCGAGAAGATGTGCAAAGAAGAACAAAAATTGGCTTTTGCACCACGATAACGCCCCTGCTCACGCATCGTTGCTTGTGCGCGACTTTTTGGCCAAAAACAACACACTAATGATGCCGCAGCCACCGTATTCCCCAGATCTGGCCCCCTGTGACTTTTTCTTGTTCCCTAAACTGAAGAAGCCCATGAAAGGACGACGTTACGCTTCTTTTGACGAGATAAAGACGGCATCGAAGGAGGAGCTGAACAAGATACAAAAAAATGATTTTTTGAAGTGCTTCGAAGATTGGAAAAACCGTTGGCACAAGTGTATAATATCTCATGGGGATTACTTTGAAGGGGACAAAATAGATATTCATGAATAAATAAATAATTTTTGAAAAAACACAAAATTCGCGATACTTTTTGAACACACCTCGTACTTTGGCTGATTGAGGTAACTTAAAGTGACGGGTCAAAAAGGGTTATACTGATGTTTGCCAGATATGAATCCGGTACAAGGAACTTTTGGCACTAGATCTACTGCCGTGGTAGCAATTTCTGTGACAATCAATCGGGGTCGTTATGGTTTTGGTAGCCTTTTACGGCAGGTACCCCGTTCAAAAAAATCAAATTTTCCGACCTCTCGGAATCAGAGTCGAATGTCCGCAAAATCCATGGTCTAAACTTAAAAACACGCTTTGCTCTTGTTTTGCACAAGGCTGTATATAAAATATGCAAAAAGATATAACATATCAAAAAATTCCGCAAATAACGTTCTTTCTTGTTGCATTTTCTTGTATGCACATGAATTATAATTGGATAAAGTTGCAGCTGCAGTTTTCTACTTCATAATTTTTGCTTACCTTGCTATGCATTTATGGCAAAGGGATTGCAGCAGACATTTGACTGCATATTCACAATGCTTCTGCCATTGTGGTGCGAGGCAAGTCAAACAGCGAAGTTTTGTTGATAATTCTTAGTGTCAATACTTGCCAAATAATCTTCAAAATATACAAACATTTCGAATTTTATTTATTAGTTTTTAGGCTTCCTTAAAAAGGAAATTTGGCGTCGTTTGAACGGAGGTCATAGCAGGTAAAAATACATACAAATGTAAGTCATATATGAAATGAGCATGCGAATATGTCACAACTTAAGTTACAATAATTTTATGGAGAACTGAGGTAACTAGATCGTGGACAAAATGAGATATTAACCAATTAGCACTACCCAAAACCTTTCTCTAAAGACCAACCGAGATATCTGTGATTGTCCTCATATACAAAAGACTCAGTTGTTGCACCCGGGGTTTTGGCTAAGTGTTGTGGGACTATCACTTCGCGGGATTTGAATCCAGGTTGTTCCTGTACTCGGAGTTGTGGTTGGTCAGAGTTGTCGGAAGTGGCAGTGCTTTGACAGATATGCACCCGGTACGCCTCGGTACTCCCTTGCTCAGTGAAACCTTCTAGCTCATCTCACCCCCTCTTCCCATAAGGAAGAAAACGGTGAGTAATCAGAGGTTATAGGCATCATATCAACCATCAAGTTGCACATTGTTGTGTTAGCGGTACGTACCATACCTAGTCGTCACTTTCCGTTCTTAGAATTGTCATCAAGCTCTTGTCACGTAAGTCCCAGAAACCTCGCGGCTTCAATAGGGTTGGAACAGAGTGAAATTGGTGTTGGAAGGGGCTTAGAATATGCCCGAGGTAGGTCCGGGGAGTGTCTTTGTCGCTACCACAACAACAACAACAACCCTTTGTGGATTTTAGTAGCTTCTTACGACCGGCATACCTACCTCAGGCATATTCTAACCCCCTAACCCGAAGGGGTGCTTCTTTATCTTTGTTGTCTTTTTCTTGAGCACCTATAAGTAGGCTACACAAATTAAAATCGACAATGTCAATAACGGAATAGTCAATTATAGCTCACTTTAGGCGAAAGTTATTGATCACGGAACACTATGGTCGACTTCCTAAACGTTAGTTGCTCTACTTAATTTCAAAGTCAAATGTTCCTAAACTAAATATCGATGATGCGCAATCGTAAATTTTCCCTGCCTACATTTAGGCGCAAATCACGCAACCTTGTTCATGCTTTTCATATTAACATATTTATTGCATTTGAGAAATTGCCGAAGTTGAAGTGTAAGTACGCATATTTTTATGTATATTATTCATTTAAGGTAATTTATTTGTTACTTTTTACATTATGTTATGAAAAATAAAAAAAGTGACAAGTTGTGTTCCTAAAGAAAGTCATGATTAATGCAATGTATAACAAAAGAATCATGAGCTTAGTCGCACGATTTTTTTCAGGATTAAAAATATTTTCGTATCTGTCAAATCGATCTAACGATCACAAAAATTGCTTTCAACCAGAAGCAGTTCGCTTTATACCTGAATCGGGGAAGTGTTATCGGTTGTTAAGTTCAGATCCGATAAGAACTGTCACACCGCCAGAAAACGTAAACCTTAACGCATTAGAATTACAAAAATTTTAATTAGTGTGTATAAAATCTAAAAGTCTCAGGGTTGAGGATATTTTTAGAATATGTACTATTTGTTATATGCTTTGACTTTGTAAAAACATAAAAATCCATGTTTTAATGAAAGGCATTAAAAGTGTAAACGAAGCAATATATAAAAAAAATTGTATTGTTTAAAATCAACAAGACTCTAGAATTTCTAACAACATTTTTAGATTTCCGAGCGGTTTGCCTAATCATTTCAGGTTTTTTAAATACCAAAAATCCAGGTGCTTTATTGGAAAGTGTTCATTATTCTCTTATATATTCTGCTATTTATGTAAAATAGCATAGGTATTCTTATGCACCCTTTCTAATCTCAAAATATTGTACTATGTACATACATATCTACATAGGTCGAACACGGCGGCAACCCAGCTGATAATTTTGCCTGCATCATCGTTCTACATACAAAACCCCTATGCAACTTGAATAGTTACCATTTAAAGGGAGGCGAATCTTCGTACATGCTTACATATCCACGTAGGTATTAATGTACTCACCAGCTGGTACTCCAGAATACTTGCTTTTAGCTGCTGTTGGGCTTTGCAGAGAGTACGTTAGAGTTTCGCAATCCTACTGCCCGTTGTAATAAGTATTTGTTGTTATTTGCAAAAGTGAAAAAAGTCTCACTATATAACTTGATCGTAGTAGTTGCAATGCAATAGCGAGACTTTCTTACGGTTCTTTTTAATTTTCGCACAAATTTTTCTAAACTTTTCACGCGTCAAACTGCACTTTTATCATTTTATTGCATATACATTTACATTTGGCGTTTCTCTGTGTACTGAAAATCTTCTTGCATTTTCTTTTTACATTGTATGGAACTTTTCACCTTTCACTATTTATCTCACGGCTGAGGCTCTACGCTTCGATATAATTAGAAACTAAGTTTACTTAAATATTATTATTGAACTCGTTTTAAATTTAATTTTTTACACAAAACCCTCTTATTTTTTGCTCTGTATGATGATTTGTAATTTAATTTCATTGTTATTAACGTGCGGCCATATTTTGTGCAGCTGCGATGGAACTCGAAGAATAATAAATGCAAAAATGCATGATAATTGAAAAAAGAATATAAAAAAGGTGTAGGGTTGCTTTTGTGCTGGCTTTCTAATGAGTTCTTAAGTCCTTCCGCACAGTGTTGCTTTTTCACACCGAATTTCCCCGTCCAAATACAAAACAATTTCACCACGCCTTCCTTTCATTGTCCTTGTTCAAACACAGATACAAATTGACGTCAGGGAGTCGCTTTTTTGCTTTTTGTTGGAGAGGGGGCGACGATGAAAGGGGACGGGTACCGAGTTGCCTGTGCTCGCGAAACACGCTTTGTGTTGCCGTTCGTCTCAATTATGTTATGTTGGCCGCAGATTAATTTTGACATTTTCCTTCATACCTTTTTTTTACATTCGCATGCACACACATTAATAAGCGACATAAAAGTAATTGTATCAACAGATTTTCAAAGTTTATTTCCAAGAAAATAATACAATTATATTAATTTGCGCTAAAACACATTTCTTCATTCAAAATATTCGTACAACGCAATAAAAAATTTCTTAGTACATATTTATGTATTGAGAGAATGTCAGTACAAAACATAATCAAGAGCAGTTCCTTCCCGTGTTTGAACAACATGGAAAACACTTGAGCAACACCAAAAGGGAATTGCCGATAAAAGCAACTCCGAGTTTCTCTGTTTGGACACGGACATTACAGTCGAAGTGGCTTTAGAGCAACAAAATTATTCGCTTTTTTGCGGACCATCCAACATTCCCACAATATAATTTGGAAGTTGGCACCATTGTTTCAGCATGTTGTTGAAATCTACTAATAGGGGTCGCAAATGACAATAGTGTGAAAATACCATAGATGGCGCAGTGAACGGTTTAAAAAGTCATTAGACACGTTCCAATTACGAGTGATCCAGATCCAGTTGTGTTCCAATCAGCTATCCAGATCAGTAGCCCGATTCTGTAACTTTTAACCACTCGCCGAGCGTTAAGCTTATCGTCAAATTTTGGCGTTTGTTCTTAACGAAAATGCGATTCTGTAACTCTCGTTTAACGCCGCTAAACAGCTGACTCTTTATTGTGATAAAATATGGCAATACTTCTCTTTTCGCCGTATTTTGCACTAAATTACATGCAAAAAACTCAAAACTAATTTTTTTACTTTTTCCAAACGCTAAAACACTTGCAAATATATTAACGCTATTGTTATGGTTATGGTTATGGTTAAAAGTTAGTGGATAGGGAAAAGCGTTAAAAATGGTGTTAAGATAACGCTAGCACTTGGCGTTAAAATAGTTACAGAATCGACCTACAGATCAGTATCACGATCAAGATCTCACGGGAAGGATACGGATCAGTTGTATGAGAGTTGTTTGTGTATATATGTGTGTTTATATATGTGTGTCTGTTGCTACCAAGAAAATAAGGGTTGGCTGTCAAAAATCTACTACAAAAAACTAAACGAACAGAGCTTCTATACGGATCCGAAATTGATCTAGATAAATATCAAGATCCGAACGTTGTTGTTGCATTTACATGCAAAATTTCTATGTGGATCTGGATCACTCCTGTCTGAAACACGCCTAATGTAAATGTAACAACAATGTTGTGATCCTGATATTTTTCGTAATCAATTTCGGATCCGTATAGAAGTTCTGTTCGTTTAGTTTTTTGTAGTAGCACAGCCATACATATGTAAACACACGTACACAGTCCGAAGTAGTCGAACCGTTGAGCCGTTTAGCAAACTGGTATTTGACTGTTATACAAGGTGGCGCAAAAGTAAGCTTCCGATGTTCAGCATATCGGTTGTGGCACGTGCAGTGTGTGCTGTTGCACCGTCTTGTAGGAACCACATGTTTTCCAATCCCAATTCATTAAGTTGCGGCAAAAAGAACTCGTTGATCATTGCTCTGTAGCGCTCACCATTCACAGTAACCGTTTGGCCCCGACCGATTATTGGGCAAATAAATAGTCAGCAATATTCCGCGTTCTGGAGCAGTGTAGCGTAACATTGTTTATTAACGTGTATTTCGCATGTGTTTACTACACAAATGTCAAAACAGAACTGACTTTAGGGGACAATCGCAAAATTTATAGCATTTTCTGATAGGAGGATTACTTTTGCGCCACCCTGTACAACTAGTAAATTTGACTTAAGGGCTGAGTTTGATGTTAAACACTGAATTCCCCTGTTAATTGCCACTAAACGAAGCTGTGAGTGTACATAAATCAGTGGAGGAAAAAAATTATTTATGTAAATCTGCACGCAAAAGTTGTATGTACCCTGCAAAAAATGCGACCAGCAGAGAATGGATATGGAGTGTTCCCTTTTGTTTGCTGAGAAGCCTTACATGGCAGAAATACATTCGGAGAGTTTGCCAAACCCCTGCTGAGGGGCGACCCCGTTTTTGAAAAAAACTTTTTCAAACCACTTTTGATGTTACCTGTACCAGGGCTCGAACTTTGGACACCACGTTGTCCGCACGATGGCATCTCATACACGTAGTTTTAATGCCTTCGGGCATAATAGGGAGGTACTCGAATCAGATGGTAGATGTCATAGTTTCGATCTCTGGTGTTTGAAACGTCATAATTTAAGTAAGACTTCTAATGAGATTTTTCCAACTTTTGGCAATCTAGTCCTCACTTTAAACTATTGTTGATAAAAATGTGTGCTTTTTCGGAAGAGTTTTATATCAGTCTTGACTAGTTGGTTTTTTACTGCAGGGTTCTTTCTTTCACCTTTCGCACTCTCTTGCTTCCTGAAAAAGCAAAACGAATGGCACCAATGTTTAACAGTTAAACCTTGAACCATAATCAGTTTCGTAATAATGTTAGTTATAATCAATAATGCGTTTATTAATCAGCACGTTTGCAATGACAAAGCAATAGTGCCAGCGGCGGTAGCTGAAAGTGAACAGCTAAAAACTATAACTAAAGCAACAGCAATGAAATAATTTATAAATGTTATCTATTTACGAATCTTCGATTCACATAGTAGCTAAAACTCCGCCTATAATGGTACAGGTTCACGATAGGATTTTTGAGGTTATTTGCCCTTTTCTGCGAAAACTGAAGCCAATTGGGAACACCAATGCAGACAAGTCCCTTTGCACCAGTAACCAAAGCCGGGGTTCTATTAGAATGCCTTCTGGGCTGGAGTATTTTCATAAATTCACATAACATGACCCAGCCAATGATTTTTTCGGACATTAGTTGAGGTTACACACTCCGACTGTATGACGAAAACCATGTTCCTTGCCTACCTTGCCACTTTTGCCGTCAAACATATTTTATCTCCCAGCGGAGTAAATTTTTTGCATGGCACAGCCTCTTCCTCCCATTCCTTTTCTTTAAGGGTGGTATTAGCAATGACATAAAGGTCAATCAGATGGACTATCCTTAATAGATCTTTCGTATTCATAATACAAAAACATTGGTCTTATTCAAGACTTTGTTGCACAAGTTTTACGTAATAAGTCACAACTCAAGCATCCAATCTACATAATTGAAAAGTATTTGCGCATTTATTTGTTGTTCGGCTGCTTCAAGGCAGAAACCAGCATGCAATCGCGATGATTCAAACGAAATGTCACAGACTGATATAAAATTATGAAATATGGCAAACTCATCGGTAACACAAAGGCGAAGAAACAAAATATAATTTGATTAGTTTAATTTTTAAAAACTGGCATGCATATTTAAATAAATTTGTTTTCGATACAGCAATAAAAATTTTACTTTCGCCTATCTTAACTGGAATGCTAATACAAGGTGGCTCGAAATAAGGCAACATATCAGGAACAGATTTCTTTCTTTAAAACTACTTTTAGTACCAGGTATTTAAAAGCTGTATTCTGTGATTAGAAAATTTTTACTGAAAAGTGTTTGGTGACACAAAACATATGCAGGGAGGAAGCGCAGTTTCACATTTCATTTTCACTCAGTAAAACTTGCAAGTTAAAAACAGCTGATCGTGACATAGAAAAGCAACAACAAAAACTTAAAAATTTAAGCTATTAACCAATCAAAAAAGCAACACCTGTTTTGTTTGCAGCTGACTCCTGTTCGGCGAAAACTTTTTACTTTTTGCGTTTCGAGAGTGTTTTACGTCATTCCCACTTTACTGACACTTCTTTGCAAGTTTTGTCACCGAACACAGCTAATTACTGTACGTTCTTTGCCACGTGTCCGTTGATGCGCTGGGTAATTTAAAATATGATCGACGATCGAAATTGTACAATCTATCGATATTGTGATCGCTTTCGGGTCACCTTGTACCATTGCTTGATACTTCAAAACAACGAGAAGTGTTAGGGACTCAAAAGCTATTTAAAACCTAAACAAGCAGGTACATGCATTTTTACGCCTGGGGTTGTAGTTTTCGGAAATAAATGGGAGTGGATCACTTGTAAAATATATTTTGTTAGCAAGAAGAAAGGTGTAGATAACAATTGTTAGTTTGTTTATGAAGTAATGAAATGAAAGGAGTTGCCGGGCACCAAGTATCAGCTGTAAAACCATTGCATCCGTCAACCAATGAATTACGCCAAAGTTCGTCGCCATTTAACTATTTATGTATGTACATATGTAGTGGAAGATCTGAGATGTAAAAATTGGAGAGGCCGTTGGCTTGGATGGCATGTTCAAATATTTATAAGAAAACATCATTCAAAAATTTGTGGAAGTATTTTGATGTGCATAATTCTCGTCCTAAAAGATAAGATGACTTTCCTGAAAATATCAAGATTTTTTTTGATCGAAATCGATGTATCGGTTTCTTTCCATAGATACTACCATCGATGTTTTATTCGGTTGTAGGTAAAATGCAGTTTTTTAGCAAAATAAATTTTTATTTACTTTTTTGAGCGAACCACAAAAGGTAAAACAACGACTCTTACTCGTGAAACAGTACGAGAAAAACGAAAAAACTCAAATGCAATTTTTTCCATGTTTAAAAAAAAATATTTTTATACCTTTCATGAACATGAAATGGTATAATAACTTTGGTCCGATGTTTGTAAGTATAAGAAGAAGAAGAGATAGACCCAACAATAAGTATAACTAAATGACAAGGGCGACGAGCTGAGTCGATTTTGGTACGTGGCCAACATAAACAGGGTTTGGGCTATGTATCTTTAAACTAGCAGTTTGTACTTAAGGCAAATAAGGATCGGACATTAGAAACCGTGATGCTTATTCATAAAAGGTATAAAGCCTTCGGCAAACCCAAAGACAGCGCACCCCTTAATTGTTAAACTTTAAATTACAATACAAATACTTAAACTTAATATTAAGGGCTAAAATTTGGCGAGAATGTAGATAATTATATTTTACTTGCACACCAGAAAAATTCTGCGAAAAGGAATAACCGTAATGCATAGCTTATAGTAAAATTTTCTTTCACCACAAATCTTTCGGAGAACTTTTGATAATTTTTTATTTTGTTTTTTGATGATTTTTTCTGTCGAGTACTTTGAGAGTCATCTCATCGGCATATCTGTCTATTTCGTTTCTGCTCCGACAAGTAATAGCAGATTTATTTTGTAAGCACATAGCGGTATACGAATAAAATAATAAAACCGAATTTTTTTTTTTTTATTTATAATTTTCTTTGAAAATCAAATGTGAGATAGCCACCAAAATTGTAAGCGCCTATTATTTTCTCTGCTTGCTTATTTCTTTTTTGATTTTCAATTAAGCAAATTTTAAAGAAAGCAGAAAAACTTGTATCAAGCATCGAAATGGCGAATAAAAACGGCCAATACTAAGCTTTTTTGTTATTAGCCCGAATATCAAAGTTTCAAATTCATACAAATGATTTAAGCAACGAACTCGGTATAATTTTCCCATGGATGCATAAAACCAGTTACATACAAATAATACAGGGGTTTTTACACGCTTTTTTTTAGCACAATAATGATACATTTATATTGATTAACCAAAATATTAATTTGCTAGATATAATTAATAACGAGGGATTAAGTTCTTGCTCTCATATTGAACTGTGACCAATCATAGATCAAGCAAAAAGTTTCAACTAAAATTGAGTGTCTATATAAAATATGTATTAAACATCTCAATCTTGCCATATGCCAGAATAATAAATTACTATTTTGTAATTATTGCGAATTATGAATTTTTGGCCTGTGTTTTTCTAGTTTGAATAACCCTATCTCTAAGCGAAAAAATTGGTTATTTTTGAAATCAGAATTACATGTTTGTGAAAATCATTCGCGGACTAGGCGATTTAAAATTGCTTGAAGAAATATGACGTATCCAAAATAGGATGATAAAATAAATGCAAATATTTGTCCGTAGTATTTTTACAAGAGTCTTAAGATATACGAATTTTTATAATTCCGTTAGACAAATAGTAGCTTATTTTTGTCAGACACGTTAATGTGCATACCTTAATATGAAGTTTAATTTTCCATAGAAAACGAATATCAACGAATCCAACAAGACACTTCAATCAAGAATGCACATATCATTGCCAGACATAAATCCAGAAAGCTCAGGTCTAGCGCAACTGTCGGCGGGACAACGTGTTATAACTATATCGAACCGACTGGTTATCCCTTTAATCCTTGGATCTCTATCTTTTAGATCCTGGATCGGATCTCTCTCTAAGGTAATTGTAAACCCGACGTGGTGATCTGTAGGAAATCGATATTATGCTTCCCAGGTGAACTTATCTTACATGGAGCAGCTACCACTCAACTTAACCTAACTCAATTTCTTTTCAAAATTACCACCTGGCCATTTTAAATGTCTCGTAGGTCATCTAACCGCCTGGGCGATTTTGACCGTTCAACATAGCTCACCAATAATTTATTCGTTGCGCCAACTGAAGCCAATTGGAAACTTTGAGGGATCGCAAATCGGTCTCCACTTAGCCCTTCCATCGGAAAGGAGGTCTCCCTTTTCCTCTGCTTCCACCGTCTGGTGCCGATAAGAATACCTTGCGGGCCGAAGCATATTCATTAGTTTGCACAATACGACCTAGCCAGCAAAGCCTGTAGGTTTTAATTCGCTGAACGTTTAATTCGTCGGCGTCTGAGTGAAGCTCATACAGCTGATCATTAAATGTTCTTCTTTACTCGGCGTCGCCAACGCGTAGGGGTCCACAAATCTTTCGAAAAACCTTTCTGTCGAATACTCCCAGAGCTGCCTTATCAAATGTTGTCAGTGGCCACGCTCCTGCACCATATAGTAGGACGGGTGCGATGAGTGTGACTTATAGAGTGTTATTTTCATTCGTCGAGAGAGGACTTTACTTTTCAATTTCCTATTCAGTCCGAAATAGCATTTGTTTGCAAGAGTAATTCTTCGTTGGATTTCTAGGCTGACATTATTGTTGGTGTTAGTGCTGGTTCCCAAGTAAACAAGGTCCTTTACTATTTCGAAATTATTACTGATAGAATTTTCACGCGTTGTTCCCGTTGGCAGGCATCTCAAACTCTTTGATTTTCTCTCTTTTTTCGCCTGCAAAGCCGCCTCGCTTCCCCTTTTAAACTCGGGGTAGTGTTCACATTACTAGGAGAATATTCTGATAACTTTTCTGATTCATGTAGATCTCAGCATTCCACAATTATGCATTTGATCTCTTCGTTACTGTTTTTCGGCTTTACCAAAATGGCAAAGATCCAGATTTTCCGGAAAATAGCTTTGTTCTTCATAGTAACAGTAGTATAATATTGGCGCTAAAAAGAACTATTGTTTTAACCACTGTGGTCATTTGGTGGAAAACTCCTCTCAAAAAGGAGAATTGTCATCCGCTCAGAGAAGTAGTCAAGAGACAGATGACTTAAAATTGTAGCGAAGTTGAAGCACATCACGAAATTGGGAGTTGTTACATCATGAAAACGGAAATATTGGACTGTAGGGCTAAAAACACTTTATTTATCCACCTTAACGTTAAAGTCACGACTTTTATGTTGTGACAGGACAGGCTCATAGATGTGCGTTCTAAGTGTTCACTGAAATAATAGTTGTTCGTTGCGTATTATCATTGCACTAAATTTTCTGACAGTCAAACCAAAAAATACAAGAAAACAAATAACAAAACAAGTTACACGTTGGCTCTTGGCTCTGTGACCACGGAAGTTTGTTTGTTATGAACTACGTTATCTACTGGAGTAGGTTACGCCTTCGATTCATCTTACGATTTTGATACCTCATTTTGCTGCTCAATCTTAATAAGAAAAAAAACATTTCAAATAAAATAAATAAATACCGAAATGGAAATAATTGCAAAAGTTTTTGTCGGAAATAAATTTCATACACCCAGCTCATGTTTCAGTTGAGTGTAATTGCTGCAACTGCTCATATTCAAATTGTGCATATTGAAAGTTTACAGAGCTGTTGGCTGCAACCGTTGATACTCTTGATTAGCCTCCATAAAGCAGTGTTGAAAGATGTGGCCCTCAGAAAATCCTTAGGTCTCAGCAACCACGTTCACTTCAGTGATATCAAGTGCTGGCAGCTCAGCTGTGCTGATACTCAAGCCAGAAAAGTTTAAGAGCCTTGACCCTCTCTTTAGAATGCCTGGGTTGATATTACTTAGAACTAGCAAACTATTTATTATTTGTGCTGTCGATACTATTGTTTGTCTTATACTATCCCGACTAAAGTTTTTTGCTGCTTAAGCTATCCGATATATGAAGGAGTAGGGATGGCGTTGAGAATGTAGGAAAGGAGAAGGGGGGAAAAGTGAGATGAAGAAGAGAAATAGGTTTAGAATAAGATACCAAAAGAAGAAGAGGAATTAGCAGAAGGAGGAAAGGGAAAAAGGAAACAATTTATTCTTTTCTTAGTTTAAACCCAAATCGCAACTCCAGGAGCCGTCCCTTTAATAAGTTAGGTTAGGCTGTAAGCATTACGTTTAGGTGAGAAACATTTCTATTCAGCACTTATTAAATAAAAAAAATTAATATTTAGAAAATATCGATATCTAAAAAATATCTATGTTTCTAACATCCCATCAAATAGACTTCGATGTTATAATTGAAAAAAAATCTGTATTATAATAATGTTCTTCCCTTCACACAACTTATTAAAATTACACCAATGATACTTAGATTGGGATCAGATTTGTAAATTCCTGTTTCGAGATTCCCCACAACCTCAATTTTGGCTATCCTAATCCAACCCTCGTTTGTGGTGAGAAATTCCCTGTCAATTAGCGGCACATATTTCAAAGCGATACCATTTCACCTCGATACCTTCGATATTTGAACCTATATTTCCGAATCGATAGTTTTGTGGCGATAAATTAAGGGGTCGAGTATACGATGTATATTACCAGCTCCTGTTCGAAGAATGTATTGTATGTTGCTGCAGTCTCTGTACTTTACAAGCGGATCAGGAACATGAACCTTGGTCTTCAGATTTCGGTGTTTAAGTACCACTTTTCTCTTATTGATATATTCTCAGGTTTTATAAGCGTGATTTTTTTAAACCTTTACTTTACTCTCTTTGTTATAGGGAAACTGTAACAAGATTTTACCTTATGGCCTTCGAAATCGTACGTTTGACCGGCACTTAGCCATTGAGGTTGCTTTAAATAAGTTGGCTGGAAGTTTCACTTGGTCATTACTGGGAAGCATCAATATATATTGAGACTTCTCTTAGATCACTGATTTAAACCCGCTACTTAGGTATAGAAAGTTCTTATAACTTGTGATGTTAGCATCGATAATTAGGTTTTAAAACGAAATATGAAGAGCATAAAAGAATATACTTTTTTCATACGGCAATATGTATCGTCAATATATTTACCAACATTTCATATGCCACTAAAACAGCGCTGGGTATAAGAAATGTTGCTGGAAATCAAATTGAGGCATAAATGTATACAAACTGTAATTGATACTGTTCAGCTTGACCTTTGCCATGCTATTTGATACATTTTTGCTTGCGTATTGGGAAGTAACCAAATATTTATTATTGACACTGAAAGCTAATTGCAATGAATAGAGCGGCATATTTGAGGAGTGTTTAAACAAAAGGCCGTATTTCCATTTTCCACACGATTTAAGATTTTCATGACATCGGCTTGTCAAAACTACACATGTTGTCTGCATAGCAAACTACTAAAACGGCTTATTTCGTATATAAAAAGATCCGTCAAAAACTAAATTTCGTTCCAAATGGCATATTTCCTTGCCATTTATTATACCTAGTTTTTCGTTTAAAATCTTTGCAACATTTCAAGCAAAACGCCTTATTTCTCATTATGTTTTGATACCTTGTCGTAAAAAATCAAACAAAAGAGGATAATTTGTTTACATACAAAATAACATTTAAAAAAAGTGGCTTTGCCACTGAAATATGTTCTGCTTTTATAAAATCAATAAATCAACATATCCTTCGATTATCAATAAAAAATTATCACTCAGAGGCTTATTTCCAAAAAAGAAGGTATATTTCCAATTATTATCATACTAAATTTCTTATTTGCTTGAGTTGCAACCAAAAATGCATATTTCCAAATTATAAAATTAAAAAACTATATACTAGAAATAAAAAAATGATGTCAGTTTGCAGTAGCTGTTTTATTTTAGTACCACCACTTAAAAACTTTTAATTTTGACTATTTGATTTTATGACAGTTTTTCGCGGTTTCTGAAATATTTTTGAAAATGGAAATATGGCCTTTTGTTTAATCACTCCTCATTTTAAACAAAACCGAAAACGACGAATATGTACTACTTCTTAATTCCTCGTTTATTAGCGTATCTCTCCCAAGCCATGTGCTCACTCTCTTTTCGCATTGCTACAAAACTATGAATTTAATCTCGCTAAATTTTTATTTCTTTTATATTCAATCTTTCCGGAACTACTTTTTCTGATGAATAGCTACACTCATACACTCATATTGCATAAATATTAAAAGAAAACGAAACAATCCGCTGATATTCAGAAATTGATATTCCAAAAAGAAGTAAAAATATCTGAAAAATAAAAACTCTAAAGTTACGATTTTGTAAAACTAATGATTAGATAATTATTTACATTACATCTAAGCCGAACAAAATGCGGCAAAACTCAAGCGGAGTAAGACAAACCTACGCTCAAAAATAGGACACAAATCTTTATTATGAAAATGAGGTATTCATCTGGGAGTAGTAAGCGATATTTATTTATTTCTCTTCCTAATGATAATACTTGCAAAAGTATATTTGAAGCGGTATGCGAGTTGCATTTTTCAAAGTCAAAGGAGAAACAGTTTTGTTTTGGTATGCGTTTGAACTCAACACTTTTAAAACTCAGGTTGAACTCTTCTCTTGATACGTTAACCCCTCTCTCAAGGATTAGTTCATCTCCGCAAGTATTCACGTATGATGCGTTTTTCTTTCTCAAGTACGAAACATGCAACATGGATATTTTTTATGTGTTTCATAATGTTGGCTGGGTATGACGAAAAAGTAAACAACAATTATGCGTGTTTAAGGCCATTTATCTTGTTTCATTTTAAAGAGATCTGGCACCGAGCGTATCATTTCCATTGTTTCCATGCTTGTTTGCATTTATATAATGTATATATGTATAATCAACTGTTATTCCTTGTGGTTCAATTACTTCAGCAGGGTCGTGGTATGATTCCATTATATTGCCTCTCTGAGATGCCGCCAAAACGAAAGGTGTGTCAGTGTGTTAAGTCAAAATGAAAGTGAATGTGCGTGAGACAATGTAAAGAGTGAGCGGTAAAGCACAGAACTTGTTCAATAAAACAAAATTGAAAACAAAAAAAAGGAAATGAAATACAATAAAATAAAATAAAATAATATAAAATAAAATAATATAAAATAAAATTAAATAAAATAAAAAAAAATAAAAAAAAGTAAAATAAAAAAAAAAATAATAAAATAAAATAGATTAAAATAAAATAAAATAAAACAAAATAAAATAAAATAAAATAAAAATAAAATAAAATAGAATAAAATAAAATAAAATAAAATAAAATAAAATAAAATAAAATAAAATAAAATAAAATAGAATAAAGCAAAATATAAGAGTATAATATAAAACAAAATAAAATAAAATATTAAATATTTAAAAAGAAATGAATTCCATATAAACTCCAACCATTAATTAATTAGAATAACTTTAATTAGCCCGATTTTACAAACCATTCACACAAAAATTTTGACTTTAAAAATAAAAACATCTACGGAAGAAGAACGAAACCTCCAAAGTGAGTTCCCACCTGATCCAGCTACTTGAGTACAAACAACTCCAGTTGACAGAAGTGGGTCCTAGCCGGGACGCTACTCCACACAGACACACATGAATACATCCATACAGCGCAGCTAATTAATTTACAAGTATGTGATATGCATGAAGTAAGCACTGGAGACATGTTGGATATCAGCGTGTCATTTCACTTTCGATTGCTGGTTGTTGTTGCTATTATAATTGTTATTTTTGCTGCTGTCATCATTGTCGCTGCGTTATAGGTCAGCGGCGATAATAGCAACACCAACAACACCCATAAAAACAGCAACACCAGCGCTTGCCATTGCATTCGCTACGCAACCAAATGTTGTAGGCAATTTAATATTGTTGTTGTTGTTATTGTCTCGCATCTTTTCGTTAATTCGTTGCTTTCGGCGTTTTGATAAAGTTGGATGCTGTAGAGCATTTTGTAATTTTTGTATTGATTGCTGTCGCTGTTGTTGTTGTGCTGGCGGTGATACTGGTATTGGAGGCTGCTGCGACAGCTCATTTGGATGAATTGCTTGTTGTTGCTGTTGATCTGGCTGTGTCTGCTGCCAACATTTTTGGTACAGCTTCTCCCTTTGTTGTTGGTCTTTCAAACTTTGATTATGCTGGTATTTCCATTCCATTTGTTGTTGTTAATTTGGTGTGCTCCTATCTGCCGGACGTTTTTAACCACAATAATTCAGTTAACACAAAAATTTCAGTTTAGTTCAAGTTAGCATTTTCACCGGTACAGTTTGTATAGCTCGGGCGCGCATGCGTCGCTTAAACTGAAACAAACGTTTCGATTAGTGCGTTTACGTTAATTTATTAATAAACTAATAATTTGTTTTCGCAACTTAGTCAGCACAACTAAGGATTGTTATAACTACTTCAGTTTTTTCGTTCAAATAAAAAAAAATCAAAAACAACTAAAAAAAGTTTTCACAAAAAACTATTTGTATTTTCCACAATTTTTTTGTAAGCATAACAATCAAAAAATAAAAATTTGTCACAGAAAATATTTATAAAAGAAAAATAAAGTTTTCAGATTTTGGTGTTAGTGTTGAAAAGTAAAAAAATAAAAAAAAAGTACAGTGAATTAAAAATTTGACTAATTTCAGGGTTCTATTTACTCACACCGTCGTATAAATTAACTGTGTAAACGAGGTAAAAAGGTTGGAAGTCTGCCGAACTTGGAGGTAGAGCATTATTGTTAAACAAATTATAAAGCTATGGACATGTTTAAGCAAATCATTAGTTAGTTTAGATATGATGGCATAACGCAAAGTGGATCTAACATTACCTTAAGCTGCCTTTATACGGGCCGTTTTTTCCAATTAGAAGCAGCTTAAAGTCTTCGGTACAGTTTTTAAGATTCTCTCCTTTTCGAGGAAGTGTTGAAAAGACGTGAAATTCGCACAAAAATTCAGATTTAAACTTTCACTGATGGATTGCACGATACCCCGAGAAACGAAATGGTTGACGTGGATCGCTTCTTGATGTCTAACATGAAGTGAAAACGGAAATATGGCAGCTGAAAAAAAATAAAGCGCCGGATAATGAGGGACTACCCGCCGAGCTTTTCCAATACGGAGGTCAACAGTTGTTAGAAGCATGTATGAAAGATGTCGCGAAACGGTGCCAACCAACGCAGAATCAGTCTGGGTAGTAAATCATATGAGTTTCTATCTATAGTAATTCAAAAAACTGAAACCCATTAGCTAAAAAGACCGCGGTAAGAAAATCAATACAAACCTTCGCTTTTTGCGATCAAGGCAGTACAAAACGCCGCTGCCTGTATGTGGATATGACTTAATTTGACTTCACCGCAAAACCGTTGCGCCTAACCCAATCCTTCGAGCGATACCAACAGCTCTGTCAGGATTGGAGAGGGCCTTTCCGAGCTATTCGGATAAGATAATTCGACGAGGAGACCTAAATAATACTGGTACAATCTTATCCAAGAGGTGATGTTATTGATATTATTGGCCTTAAGAGGCGAGCCATAAGTACTGCCTTCTCTATCCTGGATAAAGCGGCGAACAGCCCTAAGAATGCGTTGACTAGGTCTAGGAAATTTACTCAAAATCACACAAAAGTAAAAGTTAAATTGACCTCTCCGTTTCTAACATATTCAAGCCAATCTCTGCAAGTGATAATCCAACTGAAAAAGAAAAGCTTTCTAGAAAGCTTAATGAAACAAATTTCTCAAATCAGAACGTTATTTTATAATAGGGGTTTTTATTTATAATTTTTTTGCTTGCCTTTTAAAGCAACGGAAAAAATCGGCTATTGAAGGTAAGGTTATAATCACGTATCCTTTCATATTTCGGTAGCATTTATCTGAACCTGTAAATAAGATTCAATCTCCCCTGAAAACAATTAATATGACTAAGTATTGATTGATTTGACAGACTTCCTTACTTCTTGTTAATGTTACTAAGAAATATTTGCTTTCTTAACATTCCCACATTCGTAGCATCCCTAGTAAATACATACAGCCTATCCAAAATTGAAGTGCACCACTTCAAATGGTAAAAGATACGAATCGACGAATCGCTTGAAGTGTGACCAATTGATCAATTTGTGCAAACAATGACGTACTTAGTTTTCATAGTTCATAGAACATCTGCTTTTATTCAGATTTTTTTGCTTTTAATGTGATTTGAAATGGGCTCGCCAGTTCTATGAGCAAAGGAATAAGATGTGTTAGGAAAAAAGCAATTGTGAATTTATTCTTAAGACAAGCCGAATAAATTTCAATCATAAATATAAACGTATACTTACATTTTAAATTAAAATGCAAGCGTTTACTAAATCACATTTTTAATGGCATGAAGAATTCCAGAAAGGTATATTCTCATAGAAGTCTTGAGCACGCCTTTTTTTATTTATTGTTAGATTTATTTTTTATTTTTTGTCTCAATAACTTTGCCCAATTTTGCCGATCCCATTTTGTAATAAAAATTTTTTTTAAGTGATTCGATTTGACTAAAAATATTGAAACCGAAAGTTATTATTTCTTGGGAGCCATCTTTAATTAGTTTTAGCTAGAATTTTGATTGTTTGAGAAAATTACTTTAACAAGCGTAAGTTATAGCTTTAAATTTGATTAACTAATTTATAGATTTGGTTGAAGTAAATTCTTTAGACGGTAGTGTTGGTGGTCTAGCGCACCAAGATCCCAGGTTCAAGTGACGGAACAGGTTATATTAAAAATGTTTGGTAAGATTTCTTCAAAACGTGGTCACCACTCGGCAATGGTCAACAACCCTCTGAGTGTATTTCTGCCATGAAAAAGCGTCTCAGTAGAAATGTATCTGCATTTGCAATGCCTTTCGTAGTGGGCTTCAAACATGTAGGTCCCGCCAATTTGTAGAAACCACAAATTTGTAGAGAATCTCGGCCTTAACATCTTCGAGGGTATATCCCAACAAATATTTATTTTCTTTTAGACGCCCGCGGGTGCGCGAGGCTTTTCCACAGGATCAACATGACAATGTGTTCTATATTTCAAGAAAAGCCTCTATAGGTGAAGAAAATATTTAATTCCATGTAGCAACGAATTGTTGCTTTGGCTTCTGTTACTCTGTTTAAGACTATCCATATTTATTCTTAAGTAATATCAATTAGGTATAGACAACGTTCTGTTCGAATTTAAATTGTAAATATTTTGAGCTAACTTTTATTGCCACCACTGTGAGAAATAAATTGAATTCTATGCAGCAGTTTTTTAATTGATGGGCCAAAAAAAAGGAAAAATTCTAAAGATGATGTGGTTATTGAGAATCCAAGAAAAAATTTCTCCTAGAGAGTTGAAAAAAATACGCGGCGGATGACTTGATCTCACTTGTTGTCTCAGTGCTGTTTCGATTTATCAAAGGTTACTCTAAAATGTTCAAAAATTTTGCCTTATTTTCACGTGTGATGAAAACCAAAAGATTGTATAAACTTCTAGAACCCACTGATAACAGTAAATTGGCAGCGGGTGTCTATCCGAAAACATGAGTTTTGGTGCTGATGTTCCCATCACTGCCTATTATTCTGCAAGATGAAGGAATACCAATTCTTTCAGTCAAGTCACAGCTGTCCGATTTTCTTAAATCCGACTAGCGGTAAATATTTAACGCAAACTATTTTCTTTCTATTTCTCGGTCAAAATCGCCTAGACGGTTAGATTACCATTTAAAACTTTTTTCTTTATGTCTCTTAACGAATAACTTTTTATACTTCTGTATGGCATGTTTACTGCAAGCTACTGTTTGGCTTCTTTGGAAATAAAATAAAAGTGACGAGCTTGACAATGACCTTCAAAGTTGGTTAAATCAATGGATTACGCAATTCATAGAGCATAGCCGCAAATATCGTTAGTCCCCAAACATAATTTAAATATTTCACTTTTTTCATTGACACAAGCCCAAATCAGATAAAATTATTATTTCGAGTTTACTAAGTTTTTCCACACATTGTTTTCTTTTAAATTCGATTTTGTTTAAAAGGAAGTATAGTAAATAAAATGACTTAGGTATGGGTAGTAGTGAATCTTAATCTAGATTGTCACCAATATCACGGACATGACCACAAGGAAAACCAAGCACTTTGGCCTGTCACTCTCATGGTCTGTAATCAGTATAGAGGGCATGGAACAAAAACACAGCGTTTCGATTCTTACAATATAGTCATGAATATTACTGTTAAACATGCATTTGGTTGCAAACATCTAAAGTGCTTTAATTAATAGAGCTCATAAAATTTCACGTTTTTAAGATGTGCACGAAGTCTAGAATACAAATGTATGCATATGATTCTTAAATGAGAACAATACTAAAGTTCTAATTAGAGTACGCGGTGTGTTCAAAAAGTATCGCGAATTTTGAATTTTCGCTGGTTACGTATATTCGAATTTCGAATTTTTTGTGGCGTTATGTTGGTACTCATGTCTCTCACTTATGCCGACAAGCTCGGCCATTTTGAATGTTCAGTTAATTGTTGACAGCTGCTTTGCTTGCACGTGTTTTGGATCGTCTTCGATTTTTACGCGAAATTCGTACCAAAATTGCTCAATTGTGACCAAAAACAGCATCGCATGAACATTGCTAATGAGATGTTAAACTCTGTCCGCGACGACGCAAATTTGCTCCAGAGGGTCATAACTGGTGACGAATCGTGGGTTTATGGTTATGACGTGGAAACCAAAGCTCAATCATCTCAATGGAAGCTGCCGCACGAACCAAGACCGAAAAAAGCGCGCCAAGTTCGGTCGAATGTGAAAGTTTTGCTGACAGTTTTCTTCGATTGCAGGGGCGTGGTGCATCATGAGTTCTTGCCACAGGGAAGAACGGTCAATAAGGAATATTACCTGCAAGTTATGCGCAATTTTCGCGAAGCAATCCGCCAGAAACGCCCGGATTTGTGGAAGAACAAAAATTTGCTTTTGCACCACGATAACGCCCCTGCTCACGCATCGTTGCTTGTGCGCGACTTTTTGGCCAAAAACAACACACTAATGATGCCGCAGCCACCGTATTCCCCAGATCTGGCCCCCTGTGACTTTTTATTGTTCCCTAAACTGAAGAGGCCCATGAAAGGACGACGTTACGCTTCTCTTGACGAGATAAAGACGGCATCGAAGGAGGAGCTGAACAAGATACAAAAAAATGATTTTTTGAAGTGCTTCGAAGATTGGAAAAACCGTTGGCACAAGTGCATAATATCTCATGGGGATTACTTTGAAGGGGACAAAATAGATATTCATCAATAAATAAATAACTTTTGAAAAAACACAAAATTCGCGATACTTTTTGAACACACCTCGTATATAGATGATTAAAATATGTCAATTCTTTAACATACATAGTTTTAAATATGAAACCGAAAATATTGCTTTCCAGCCCATTAGACTCTAGTTTAACCAGACCTATTAAATAATGATTACTAATCGTAATGATTAACGGTTTGATTAATTATTTTCTTGAGAATTTATCTCATGATTGATTACCAATTACTTTTTTTAATGATTATTTTCCAATTAATTAATAAAAATCAAAAATAATTCAAAAAAGTTGTTTTCATTACTTTTTATTATTTTTGTTGATTATTTTTTGTTGATTATTTTTGATTTTTTTTAGTATAGTTGTAGAAGCACATAAATATTCACACCAACAATACTAAAAAAATCAAATATAATAAAAAAAAATCAAAAATAATCAAAGATAATCAAAAGTAATCAAAACACCTTTTTTATTATTTTAGACTTTTTTTTATTTTCTTTGATTTTTTTATTTATTTTTTCTAATCATAATCAATTAATAATTGCCTTTCTTGAAAAATAATTAAAATAATCATTAGCAATTAAAAAAGCCGTCTAATTAATTTATTACTCATTACTAATCAAATTTAACAGGTCTGATTTTGATAAAGTACAAATTTTACTTTTTTAAAAAATTGTCCTTAAATTTTAGAATTTTTTTTACCGCATTTTTCTCCATAAAGTGTATGAAAATCATTTATTTTTATTTGGAGTTATTTTAGAAACAAATTCTAAAACTTCAATGCGATTGTAAAAGTTAAAATATATTTAGTTTATTCCAGGGTGGTGCCACTCTTTATTACTCAAAACTGAGTGTAATCCTGTTGATTATAAATAAATACCCTCAGACCCCAAAAAGTTATACCCATAAGTGCATAGCGTAAGTATTACAGGACTAGCTCAGGATCATTGCTAGACATAATAGGATTTTGGCCGGAACTACTTGCTTATGGTCCGGTATATGTATCACTTCATGACCATTTCAGCATTACTCCGGGACTTATTAGGAACCATTTCTACATTTTTTTCGAGACTTTTTCAGGGTGATTTCATAATGGGTTACGAGATTATTTCAGTTTTGTTTTCAGGATTGTCTTTGTGGTCATTATGGAACTTTTACGGGATCACAACCCCCAAAATTATCATAAGTCGCGGAGGGATCCCGAAATGCTCCCGAAATGCTTTCTACATGGACCAGAATAAAATCAAGTAGTTCCAGCGTAGCCCAATTATGTCCAACAGTGACTCCAATTAGCCCTATAACCCAAAAAATCATTAGAAATACACACTATAAATATATGCACATATAGATATAATTTTGCGCCATCTAGAGGTGCTTATTTTATATTCTTCAATTAGTGAATAATAAGTTTCAATAGCCAATACCTATTAATTATATAGAAAAGCGCAGTGTTCCTTAAAGACAAACCAACACTTCAAATTTTTATAAAACTCTAAAACTCAGTTCCATTTGATAGTGATTTTTCTCATACAAATAAAGCTTTAGATATATACTTGACAGTTAGACCCATACGACCTACTAAGCTAATGAACATACCATTATAACCATATCTGATAACAAAATAATTACAACAATTAATTAAATATATTTTAAAGTTAAGTTTAAATTGTTCTATAAACAAATCAAATAATATCTATTCAATAAGAAGTAATGAGAGTATCTGCTTTTATCATGCAGTAGACGCCCTCGACATATGCACACACCTATCATAAGCTATACGACTAATCAATCTTAATAGAGATCACCTAAAACATACATATTTTGAACAAAATTTTGAAGCATCTGTTTCATATGAAGTAGTGAAGTGCTTGCTTAATTAAATTCATTAACGCCAAGTTTAATGGGCCTGCATTAACAAAATTACTTACATTTGTAAAGATTCCTAAATCAAAAAAAAAAAAGAAGAAGAATTCAACACTATGGCAGTTAGAGTTGTAAATACATTTGCACTTAAATAAATGTTTATGTAAGTTTTCACATAATATTTGTTTAATACAAAAAAAAACAAAACAATTTGAAAGATGTCCCACAACTACACAGACTCGAGGCTTGGAAAGGAACATGTCGAAGGGATGCTGTTTGTCGATTCTTTTATTATGGGAAGACGAAGCCTTCTATATACGCGCATATCAAGTTGTAAATAAACATTGCGAAATGATTGCATCGACTTCTTTTTTTATTTTATATTTAACCAAATTAAACATCATAACTATTTTTAGTTAATAATTCTAAATATTTTTATGAACAGATATGTTCTGTCAGTTATGTTTATTAGCCTTAGGGGTGTTTCATTTAATCGTAAGAAATACTTTGATAACTTATACAAGCTACATTGATTATTATGAAATTATCTGAATATTAAGCTAGCGTTAAAAAATTAATAAGAGTTAAGACAAATACTTTTATGTATATGCCACTATGCTATTATATAATTCTAAATAAAATTTGATTCAAAAACCACTAATTTGATAATAATAGCATGCTATGTGCGGCATATTAAATTTTTACAAGGCCCTAATAGCTTAATTATTGTTGTTTTAGGCAGGTGAAATAACAAATTTATACTACTCAATATATCAATCACGTCATTAAGAAAAAAGATGATCTCAAATCCGCTCCACAAGAAATTTTGTTAGTCTCGATTCAAGACGACTCATTCGAAGCTGCGAAAAATCTAAAATGATAAATAGGTAAACACAAGGAAAGCAAATATTAGGTAAAACAATAATATTCATCTTGCAGAAATTGCATATTCTAATTTTCAACGAGCGTGTACTACACGGCCCCACCCTCTACACAGAGTATTATAGCTTTGGTCATATAACGGTGGTTTGTAACGGTACAAAATAATGGAGATAGATATAGAGTTTCATATATCAAAGTTCTTAACATGAACAGAGGAATCCGTTGAGACATGCTCGTCCGTCGGTCCGTCCGTGGACACGATCACTTGAGTAAAAATTTAGATATTTGAATGAAATTTGGCACACAGGTTTCCTTCTGGCTAAGGTAGGTTGCTATTTAAAATGGACGAAATCGAACCATAATCACGCCCCTTATTTTGACATCGAAAATTTCGAAAAATGTTTAAAATGAGATAATTCAATAACAAAAGCAGCTACAATAATGAAACTTGGTTAACTTATTATTCCTATTGTCAATTTGATCAACTTTTTGAAAATGGGGCTTGGCGCCGCCCACATATGAGTAAACAAATTTTCAACAACAAGCGTAATCGCTTTTTTTTGTGCCTTAAGTGTTCCGTTAGATACTAAAGGCTAACTTATCCTTATTATTGCCTATCATGATAAATTAACTTAGTAAGGTCAATACTATCCCGCAGATGCAGAGTTGAAGTAAAAACCAAACGAAAACTCCATAAACACTTAAGAATTGTAAACAAATGCTTAAACAATTATGTTTATTAGCAAAGTTTGTTTATATACATGACTACGAATATTAATATAATTTGAGAAGATGTGATTCAATAGAATGACGTTGAATTTGTATCACAATTAGCCTTCGGCAATTCGATCTCTTTACCTTTCTAATAACACCTTTGGCCTTAGAAAACGAAGAATATTTGATCATAAGCAGAATTATTTTCAAATTAAAATAAATAATAGCAACAACAAAAAACATAAACAAATAATTGCCATTTAATAAAATAAACAATATAATTAAAATAAAATTAATCAAACAAAATATTTCAAATTGCTGAAATAGCTATGATATGAGTGGCATTCGTAAAATATGCATAGGCCTCTTCCTTGTGAATGTCTTGTAGTTAAACACCAAACTAGTCAGAAAAAATACTAGTTTATAACTGTAATTTTCTGACTAACGTCAAAATATTACAAAATGCACCAAACTTGTAATAACAAAAATTCGAAGACAAGCAGGTTATTGGAGAGTCTGAGTAATTAACAATTAATATGATTTTTTTTACCAAATATCGAATAACTTAATTCTTTAAAATAATCACTTACTTACAATAAAACAAAATTTTTGTTATTACGCTCTTGATTTTCTCAATTTTTGCCATTTTCTCAATAGTACAATGGGGCGATTTAGAATAAATAAATGTTAGAGCTAATTTTATTCAAAAAAGGAATTGGGAAAACTTTCACTTTATGAACATTTGACGTCGGAAAGCTGCTCACAAAACTTAAACCTTCCACTTAACTGTTCTCGTATCTGCGCTCATTATCTTTTTAGATTTCTATTATAATTCCGTTCCTCAACATTTTCTCCAATGACGCATTACTTCAAAATTTTGCTGAAATGATTTATTAAACAGAAATTCATTACCTTTTCAGCTCAGATAGGATATCGTTGAATCAAATGCTGAGATAAGGTATTTTTGCATAATTTTGAATGAGATAGGGCGCTCTTTAACAAATTTCTGAAATGGGGCGTTTTTGAAAAATATTTTTAAATAGGGTGATCTGCCACTCAGCCATCGTTTTATGCTCAGGGTATTCGTTTTATTTCTTATATGCCTCGTAAAGCTTGTAAACAATGTGAACTTCTTAAACTTGTATGAAAAATTACATATACAGCTGTGTTCAATACAATAGTAGTGAAATTAAAATGGATATCGTTCGACAAAATAAGAAGAAGCTGTGATTTTAATAATTTTAATTTAAATATAGCGGATTCCATAACAGATACCAACTAAAAATAAATTTCAAAGTTTGCACAAAGTTCAAAAAAGTTAAATAAACTTAAAAAAATTCAAATTTTTTTGGCAAAATTTCTAGAATATTTTTAAATGCAAGTTAGAAGTCGCTCAAAGATTTCCCTGAATTTGCAGAATTTTTTTCTTCAAGGGTGTTGAGTGATATCTTTCAAGTATTTCTTACTCTGCCAAACTCTGCCCAAAAAATATTGAAATTTTGGAGTAAGTTTTTAAGAGTTCCATTAACTTTCCTGAGCTTTGTGTAAACTTTGAAATTTCTTTTTATGTAGCTTCTGTTATGGAATTCGCTATATTTTAAAAACACAGCTTCTTTTTATTTCGTCGAAAGATATCCAATTTAATTTCACTACTATTATATTGAACAAAACTGTATACGAGCTTTACACAATTTAGGAGGAATATAAGCATATATACCCTGAGTAGATTTGCAGCTTTTCAAATTATAGTACAACAAAGTACAACTTTTAAGTGTTTTAAAATCGACGCCAATTTGGTTGAAAATTCTTCTCACAGCATATAACCAAATTTATTTTTACATAAAGAAAAAAATTTAATTTTAGAGAAAAAAACTCTTAAAATTTAAAGCGATTTTTTGCTTAGTTAAACTAGGCTAAAAAACTGTTGTTTCGTGTTCTGATTTAGATATTATGTTAAAAAAAAGTATTTCAACTTTTCGAAATTTTTTTGAACATTTTAAAGTAATGCCAAAATTTAGAATACAGATTTATAAATAACAGTATATGAGAAAACTATTAGAATAGACATTATATATAAGTGATTTAACCATTTAGAATTGATGTTTTATATTTATGAAACGCCCTATGGTATAAGTAGTAAAAGCAAGTTCGCTTCTTAAGTCTTTCGTTTCCAAGGCGCGAAGTTCGTTTCATAAGTCTTTTGGTTCAATCGTGCAAATTTTAAAAAATTTCAAGCCACGACATTGCCTGAAGCTTTTCCACAGGGTTTTAGTTGAGATGAAGATTAATTCGGCATCAAAGTAACTTCAGAAATCATTAAATTTTTTAATAAATTTTTAAACTGTGTATTTTGGTAAAAGATGACTTAATAATCTTTAAGCATTATACAATTTATTTCTGCTGTTGGTCTAATTTTTTTATATTACCACACATATACATAGATATATAAATGTAAGCCTACTTACTCTTATTTGAATAAAATATTGAACGGTTATACTATGTGCAAATATTTGATGATTATTTATTATTTTTGTTTACATACAAAACTTAAATGATACTGATTTAGCCCCCACATATTCTTAATACAGATTTATGCGCAACCCATACTTATCAATATACATATTTCTGTATATATAATTATGTGCATAGCTATGTATACATTTAAAAGGCTTGATGATATTTCATTAAAGTATCATTAATCATTTGACTTGGCAAAGATTTCGTGTAAAGTAGTAGTAGTTAAAACAAATAACTAGATACATACATATCTACATAAGTTAGACTGATCCAATCAAAAAATTTATGTGTTAGGTTGATTAAAAAACTTACGTAAATTCATACATTCTGTATTGACAATGAACTCTAGTGGGAACAGTTCCATTGACTGTGCTTTAATTCAATTTGTTTACTAGTTCTGCAGGATTTGCGTTGAAAAAATGTATGACAATGTTTGGTTATGGACGACGGACTAAGCAGAGCGAATTACTATTACAACAACAACAGTCATCAGTTGACAAGTTTGAGTGCCATAAGTTGTGGGGTTCAATGTACCCCAAGAATAATAGGGGTTTCTCCATTTTTCTGAGCTTTGACTTCGGCGTGATAATCTTTCGGGAAATTTTTGTTCTTTGGTTGATATCGAAATCAATTCGGTGCTTACGGCCATAATTTAAAATTAATCGATTTCAAAATCGAGAAGTGATGTTGACATAATTATACTATTACCTAATATTAAGAGCTTAAATTTTTTTTTCATAAAAGACGGATTTAGTAGACAACCCATTTTTTTTTTTTGAGTCCGTCTAACACTTGTATCTACATACATATGTGTATGAAAACTTGAAATGCCAAAAGCCAAGCGTTCTTAAACTTTTTACTGGCGCTGGTGGAAATGTGTTGGAGTTAATAGGCTTTTAACTCTATGAAAATAATATCAGGGCATTAAACTACTTAAACGAATGTTTAAGTTATGAGAGAATTAAGTTAAATTAAATTAAGGCGGTTGCAAGAATTAAAAGGCATAAAAAAGCGATTTGTCTGTAAGATCATTATGACTGAGGTAGAACATCTCAATAGCAATGATACCAATACCATCAGCATACCACAGCAATTTCATGCGATTGTAATAGACTGTACTTGTATGAGTAACTTTGTTACTGGAATTATATTCTCCGGCGGCAGCTTTAAGAAATCGCATGCTAGGAAGTCTCCTTGCCTGAAGCCTCGTTTAGTTTCGAATAGCTCTGAAAACTCCTTCTTACTACTAATGGAGCTGTTGATATTGCTTACTCTCATGTGATATATCCATATAAGCTTTTCAGAGAAATGAAACTGAGACAAGGCAGCATACATCCAACTACTTTCCGCGCGATCAAAAATGTTTTAAATCGACGTGTGTTTTGACTCCATTATTATAAAATAAGAACTGGTCGATTACAGACTTACGAGGTTTTAAGCCACACTGATAGCGGTGAGCCAGCTTGCTGGATAATGTGTTTCAGTCTTTCGTCGAATGGAACCTTATATGCAATATGGAGAAGGCTGATTTCGCGAAAGTTGGAGCAGTTTTTCGGTATTTAAGCTCCGATTTGGATCAGTGTTTCAATACGTTGCATGGTAGTCCTCGCGGTTTAGCAATGAGGATAAGTTTTTCCTCCATAGCTTAAGTAAGCTCTCAAATTCTCTTATCAGAAACCGTTCGTCGTTCATTGATTTTTGAGAAAATTGTCGGACATGACTGCCCAACAAAAATAGAAAAACTATTTCTCCAACTTTCAGGGAATTTATAATGCTTAGGCCGATTTTCAGTATAATTATACCTTTCATGAACATGAAATGGTATTATAACTTTGGTCTGATGTTTGTAAGTATGAGAAGAAGAAGAGATAGACCCACCAATAATAATACCGAAATGATCAAGGCGATGAGCTGAGTCGATTTAGCCATGTCCGTCTGTCTGTTAGTACGCAAACTAGTCCCCCAGTTTTTGAGGTATCTTGATGAAATTCGACATGGAGCCGCCATTTTGCATGAGATTAATCATTCGTCGGAATGAGCAAGATCGGAGCAACACAACGCATAGCTCCCTTACAATCGATAGTTTCGATAAATGGGTTTTGGGCTATAAATTTTGCAATTAAAAAGCTAGGAACGTAAAGTTTTGCAGGTTTTATTATGTATGTAATATGTGTAGTGAAAATCAGAAAGATCGGATCAACATAACATATAGCTCTCATACAATCGATAGTTTCGATAAATGAGTTTTGGGCTATAAATTTTACAATTAAAAAGCTAGAAACGTAAAGTTTTGCAGGTTTAGTACTTGTTATGTATGTAATATGTGTAGGAAAATCAGAAAGATCGGATCAACATAACATATAGCTCCCATACAATCGATAGTTTCGATAAATGAGTTTTGGGCTATAAATTTTACAATTAAAAAGCTAGGAACGTAAAACTTGGCAGGTTTAGTACTTATTATGTATGTAATGGGTGTAGTGAAAATCAGCCAGATAGGACCAACATAACACATAGCTCCCATACAATCGATAGTTTCGATAAATGAGTTTTGGGCTATAAATTTTGCAATTAAAAAGCTAGGAACGTAAAGTTTTGCAGGTTTAGTACTTATTATGTATGTAACGTGTGTAGTGAAAATCAGCCAGATCGGATCAACAGAACATATAGCTCCCATACAATCGATAGTTTCGATAAATGAGTTTAGGGCTATAAATTTTGCAATTAAAAAGCTAGGAACCTAAAGTTTTGGAGTTTTAGTACTTATTATGTATGTAACGTGTGTAGTGAAAATCAGCGAGATCGGATCAACATAACATATAGCTCCCATACAATCGATAGTTTCGATAAATGGGTTCTGGGCTATAAATTTTGCAATTAAAAAGCTAGGAACGTAAAGTTTTGCAGGTTAAGTACTTATTATGTATGTAATGTGTGTAGGGAAAATCAGCCTACATAACATATAGCTCCCATACAATCGATTGTTCCGATAAATGGGTTTTGGGCTATGTATCTTTAAATTAACAGTTTTGCAGAGTTTGTACTAATTGTAAGTAAGGATCGGATACTTAACACTGTGATGCGTTTTCATGAAAGGTATAAAGTCTTCGGCACAGTCGAAGACAGCCCTTTCCTTACTGGTTTTTTAATTATTCTCGAATCTTTGAGACAGTTTGAGAAATTTTTGTTGCAAAGTGGGCAGTACTATAAGTTTTCTCCTTAGCTAAGTTTTCTTATTTAGGAAAACTAATCATTTAAATATCGCCTTTTATTTATCTATTTATGTGGTTTATGGTCATATTAATGTGTGCATATTTTCTACTGGTAACTCAGGAAATAATATAGATACCAAAAGAATAAAATTGATATCTCTAAACATTTTGTATTTTCTGTCTTTCTACCAAATTCTCAGTCAATTTGTGGGCGAGTTGAGCTGGTGATTTTTCGTGTTCTTAGTGATCATACTTTCCACAAAAATGCCAATCAATTCTGGTTTAAATTTTTTATATGAAGTGAAGTGAGAAAGTTAACGCCAGTATAAATTTAGTGTTAACGTCAAAAACTTAACAAATTTAAATTGCAGATTTTTTACAAATGTAAAGGTTTTAAGTGATAAAAAATACTTGTATTCTTACAATTCTATAATAATCTATCATTTGGCAAGCACAACTTGTGTGGACGGAATTAAAAATGTTCTTCAGCAAACAGTTTTCCCGCACATTTCACTATCGCATTTTAGAGCTCAGTGAAATGAATAGAGGAAAACTTCAAGTAATAACTAAAGTGAAACGATTTTTGTTCACTTCACGATAAAGCACAACCAGAATGGACCCCCAGCTCTGAATTTGAAATTTTCTTGTAAGCGGTGCCAACCACTTTTTGCAAATATTATTAATAAAATTAATAGGTCATTGAAGCTACCAAATTTTAAGATTTTTCCTGGTACTTTCAATGAGATATTGCAAGTTCAATCTTTTTACATCCTTTACATAAAACGGCGTACAAGCAAATTCGCTTATTTTTTCTGAGTGCATGAAAGAGAATAGTGTGCCTCGTGTTTTGTAAAATGTTTCAAAAGGCATTAACAGAATGATCGAGTAAATAAAGATACCAAGCTTTACTAACAAAATTGGTATTATTGATACGTTATCTTATTCCATACGTTTTTCGAAATTTTCGATATCAAAAAAGGGGGCGTGGTTATGGTCTGATTTTGCACCATTTACATTAGCTTATTTGCATTTTGTTTGACATTTCCTCTATCCGAAACTTCAAAGGCAATGTGTTCGAAAAAAATGTATGTTTTAGCGGCCTAAATGCGAGCGAATGCGATGAAATCAGTCATTTGGGAAATGCGATTTGTATGGGAAATTGCGACGCATTTGGATTTTTTCGCCCAAAATGACTCAGTGTAACCCTCCGATTCTATGTTCTTGACAAATTTTCGACCTTAATAAATCATCAAGAAAAAAATATTTGTATAATGTTTTTTGAATTTTACGGCAAAAACAACCAAAATAATTTTATTTTTGCCCCAGAGTTCAGAACATTTCATACAAATATTTTTTTTCTTCACTATTTATCAAGATTGATTGATTATTTATCAAGATTGACAATTCGTCAAGAACATAGAATCGGGGATCACGTCATACCTATTAACAACCACACACACCGATTTCAGCAAAGCCTTCGACTCTGACAATCATGAGCGCCTAAATCATAACTGAACTTGTTGGGCGAAGCATTTATTAATGTGGCTTGAAAACTATCTTGTAAACAGGGGCCGAATTACCTGATACGATCCGTGATCGAAAGCGAATTTTTTAATCGCATAAGCTTTAAACCTATAACTCGGAATGACGTCATACTTGAGCAATTGGCTTGGAGTACCAGTAGGTTCAATAATGCATTTTTACTTTTGTTAAAAATTTAAAAGTTTCAAAGTTATTTTGACTTAAAAAACTGTTTACGATCCCGGAACGGATGTCGTAATTCGGCCCCAGGACTCAGCAATTTTTGTTCAAAAATATTTTTTCTAAGTCGATTGAGGTAACATTTGGCGTATGGCGATAAAGTAGTCACTTAGGACCTTGACTTTTCATCCTATTCATAAATGACTTAACACAAGTTATCTCTCATTCTGGAACTCTTATGTATGCGGATGAAGCAAACATTTTGCTAAACATACTCACCTTCTGAATCATCTAACTCGGATTTTTTTCAGACCGACTTGGCTTTATTTATTAACTTTAAACTACTTTAAATGTAAATATATGAATTTTAAACGAGTCACCGCAGTTTTGACTACTTATTCACTAAATGTTACTCATTTGGAACGTAAATCTGTCGTAAATGATCTAGGTGTTCGTTTTTATCCTAAACAAAGTTTTGATATGCACATTTAATTTATTGCTACGAGGAACAAAGCCATGGTTGGGCTTGGTTTTGTTCAAAGGTGGGCTAAGGTATACAGTGATAGGTATCTCACGAGAGTCCTTTACACATCGTTGGTCAGTTCAATACTTGAGTATTGTTAGTGTGTTTGGTGCCCTGTGTATCGGGGTCACCTGTCCCCATATAGTAGTAGTTATTAGTTTACCTTCTTTGGAAAACGAAGAATTTTGCAAGGCCAAAAAGAATCCTCTGAATGTCTGGTGTTCATACTACAACGACTTATAAATATAACTATATCAGCTTTGAAGGTTCCTTTGTCATAATGTAATACTTGCATGTCTGGTAACTACCGATTAATAAACAGGAACCCCCTTTCTTATTCTTGTTTCCAGTTGTTTGTGTCAGGATTTTAATAATCACTTCAAAAACTTCGATACCACTGACTCGCTTTTAATAAATTAAACGATATCTGCTCACTACTTTAAATATCTTTTTAAGACTGCCTTTCTAAAAGACTTAAAAAAATATATCTGAATTGTTCCAAAATAATAATAAAAAAAGGTTTTATTTCGTGGATTAAAACTGGTACACATATTCGTACAATAAATCAAACCAAAAATTAAATAACTATATTAAAAATAAATATATTAGAGTGAGCGAAGGTAAGCTTTCTAGGGTTAAATCGATTGATTGAGAGGGTGGATTGGAGACACGGCCTCTCCAACCATCCAGCTAGCTGTAAGCAAATAATAAATCAATAAATTAATGTATGCTCTCCTTTGATTTATTTTGTTAATTACACTTCTGCTAGTTTTTTATACTTTTAATATCACTTTTCTGTTCTGTAATAATAGGTTTTATATCTGCAATAGTATTCGTGTCGACTTAAAATAAATTTAAAAAAATTTAATAAATCACATACTTTCTAAAATATCTATATCCTACAACTAGGTATACAATATTCGGTGTTACCCAAACTTACTTCTACTGCTTAAATTTCTTTTTTTTTCCTCTACAGCATCTTGACTAAAATGTTTAGAGGTGTGGCGTGAAGAGCATTTTGAAATAAACTTTGATTAGGTACATAACTATATAGGTGTATAAAAAAGTTGTTGGCACAAAAACATACAAACCCAATTATAATTCAGCCACACATGAGCACAATGCACAAACAAATAAAGGTGACTATGATCGAGCTGATTCATTCAAAATTATCATATCAGTGCCCACCGAAAGGTTATTACGTATTTGTTGTTTGTTGTGTTTACTTTTTCTACCGGTCTTTCTTTTTTGGTTCGCTGGAATTGTTGCGTGCGATTAGATAATACATCGATTGCATGCTGCGATGTCAAAGCGGATGTGCGCTTGTTAACCTTTTTATCTCATTATTTTTTTTATACACCCTTTTTATGCATACATACACATATGCTACATATGTATATATATGCGTATGTCAGTATGTAACATGACTAATGTAACTAATCCATAAAACGGATTTCAATGTAAATGAAGTAGAGATGCACAATCTCGTCTGTTTGTCATGCGCTTTCATACAAATTTCTTTCTTGCAGAATAGCCCGTGGGTGATCAAGTTGTAAAGAGCGCTGACTACATTGTGATTAAGTTGAAATGAGAAAACCTAAAATGTTTGGTAAATTACAAACAAAAATTAGCTAACATAAACATCAATAAAAAATATTCCCATTTATTTAATTTTAAATGCAGGTTTTCTTTATTTTTCGTTGTTGATTACTGCGCTGGCTGGCGTGTGTAAAGCTGAAGGTACCTTCGAAGATGCCGACACATCAAAAGATTATGCAAGGTACTTGGGTTGAAGCAATAATATTAATTAATATGCATTGATAAACTGATATTAAATACTTTTGAAAAATTAAATGTTTTTTATATTTCGATTTTGATTGAATGATTGTATTTTCAGTAGCGATACATACTCGCTTTTTCAACTTCGTCATACAATTCCAGGCGAGCCAGAGGTCGATTACCCCATCTTTAGTAAAGTGCCAAAGACGAGCTTCAAATGTACAGGGAGACACGAAGGTTGGTTATTTTTTAAACCTTTAATAAAATTGTTACAAGCCGCTGTTTGTACTTTATACAATTTATTAGAGAAATGTAATCCAAAATGGTTGTTTAAGAAATCTTGTATGTCTGTCTGAATGTTTGCTCGCATATCACGCAGAACTGCTGAATAGAAATGAATACAATTTTTCTCTGCTGCATTGCTAAATGCCCAACTTAAAGTCTTAAGCCCGTTTTTGCACAGTATTTTATTAAAGCTGTACACACTGGTGGCAATAAAAGTTGGTTGGAAATATTTTTACACATATAAAAAAATTGGTCCGACGTCTGTACATAATAAATATTCTGTAAAAATGTATAGCACCAACTGATCTTCGATTTTTTTAAATTATCCATCCAGCGTCTTCCATTAATATTGCTTATACCTCAGCTTTTACGATCTTCAAAAACCTTTTATTCCGGCTAATAGTGCGAATTCTTTCGCATACTGCTCTGCTCATTCTGTCGTTTGGGTTGGACTCATAAGTGTCTCGAAAGACTCTTCAAGCAGGATAATGTCAGTGGCCTTGAACAGCTCCTTTTATTTTATTCTTCAATGGTCGTTATGCTGCTGTTTTGCAGCTTGATCCATTCTTACAACACCTTCCTTGACTCATTTTGTAGCTCAGATTGGGTTTATGTGGGTTTTGTTGGCACCTTCGCTATTTTATGGTATAAACCCAGAGCGGAAGTTCAAGGTAATCTGATCCAAACACTTATTAGCCTATAACTCCGAAGACTCTTGGAGGACCGAATAACCGGCAGTGGATATTCCGTAAGGTTTGTCGGTTTGGCACTAAGTTAAGCAAAATTTTGGTGAGATCAGATTCTATGAAGGAATGACTCGAGTTTTTCCAGACTAGTACAATCCTGCCTAGCTGATATTATACTGCCCCATATGTTCTCTCTTTCTATGGCGCGATATACAACAGGTATATCATCATAAACCTCCTAAGAGATTTTTGCGCCAAGCTTCTCTTCCAATTTGTGGTGTGCCGATTTGAATTTTCCCTACAAATTGGTGGGACCTACAGTTTTTTGCCGACTCCGAACGGCATCTACAAAGGAGACGAATTTTTGCTGAGAAGCCTGTCATGGCAGAAATACACTCGGAGAGTTTGCCAAACCACTGCCGAGGGGCGACCCCGTTTTGAAAAACTTTTTTCAAATCACTTTTGATGTTACCTGTACCAGGGCTCGAACCATGGACCTTCGGTGTGGTAGGCCGGCAACACTACCTTCACACCACGGCGGCCCCGTATGTTAGTCTTTCGATAAATGCCAGATGTCGTGGGCTCTATAGAGAAGATGGATATTCCTTTTGGAAGGCTCTACTATTTTGCTTATTAATTCAATGGCCACAAAACCTTTTGTCACATCGCCATTTTTTAGTTATTCCAATGTATACAGAGCTCATTGGTATCTATTCTCTGGAATCTTTGGAGCTGATTTGTGGCTATTTTTGCCTTCGATGTTCCACGGTTAGTACCAATGCACGCCCTTAGAATAGCTTTCAACTTTTGTCTTTTCGAACTTAGTCCTGCAGTTATATATATATATAGGACCTTGTTATATCAAAATTTATTTGAAGAACGTTATAAGGCTAGGTCGGAGAGATGAGATGAGATGAGCCGTTTTCGAATCAGCTGTCGAGATAGCTTAATCTTCCCTTTGACCCCCAAGTATAGATTCGGAGTTGTGGTGACTTTAAACTATATTGCGAGGGAAAGTGGCAACTGCTACTTTTTGAAAAATTTGTACATATAATCTATGCCCTACCTATTTACCACATAAACCTGCCTGTAACAAACCTACGTTGATGACTCTTTTTTTCTAAAGATTATGTCTATCATGTTACTCTTCCACAGGCTACTACGCGGACATGGAGACGCGCTGTCAAGTATTTCGTATTTGTGCACATACCGCAAGTAGTATTCATGGTTTCGCATTCCTTTGTCCCAATGGAACACTCTTTAGTCAAAAGAATTTTGTTTGTGATTGGTACCGTAATGTCAATTGTGAACAATCCGAGCAATATTACAGCAAAAACAATGCAAATAAAATTGGCAGTAATGTGGATATGATGATGGAGAGAGTGCGTCAAATGATGGAATATCCCATGAAGACCATATCAAAAGCACTACAAGTTAACCAACAGCGACCAAAGTCACCGCAGTTATCACATCATACATTCAAAAAACAATTACAATTAACCGAAATTGGTTTGGATGTGAGTGAAATAGATGCAGCGCAACAACAGTCCAGTAACAATCAACAAGGCTATTCAATGCACAAACAACGAACGGAGTCGCATTTCGAATCGGGCACACAGCATGTTGACTATAAAGCGCATACACACACAAACGATTCGGCAGCTGAAGAGCATAAAACAGCGCAACAACAACAAGGCGCAGAAACAATAATTAACGATGTGGATCAGGGAACAGAAGCCAATAACGGGGAAATATATGTTAATAGTTTGGGCGAATTATCAACTGATCCGGGTGTTGATTTCGTACATGATAGTGCACGTATCATAGCCGAGCCACCACAACACACTTATAATACTGACAAAAAGTCTTCTAGTGCAGAAACCACTTTAGTTGGTTTGAATAATAATGTGGAGGTGCCGTCAAAACTTCTTGTACCACCCGAATATGTTAAAAATGTTAAAGATCTTCAGTCGAATGATGAATTTGTTTTAGCCTCAAATATAAATAATTTACTTAACGATGTTTCCGTTGACTTAAGGTCAAGTTCTTCGGCGCCACATGCTCCTTCTAAGAACGCTTCTTCGTTTAGGTTCTTAAGCCACGGTTTCACTTCGCAAAGTGAACGCGCCCAACAATCACCCTATGAGTATGGTAAACCAAAGCAGACAGGGAGCACAAAACGGTTTTTGGTAAGTGAATCCTTTTATCGCAAACATCTCATATTTTTAGCAGCATTTACAAGCGGGTAGGTATTCCAATTTTCTGACTTCACAGAGCTACCGAGGTTCAATTGAGTTGTTTGCTTGCTGTATTTGAAACTCAGTCCTAATTTCGAAGCAAATTATGTTGCGAACAAGAATTTCAGTAGGTCGATTCTGTAACTATTTTAACGCCAGGTGTTATCGTTAACTTCGCTTAACACCATTTTTAACGCTTTTCCGTATTCGCTAACTTTTAACCACACCAAAAGTGTTAGCAAACTCTTTTTGTGTGGTTAGCTGTCGCAAATTATTTTCGAGGTGTTAACGATCGCGATAATATATTTAGAAGTGTTTTAGCGCTTGGAAAAAGTAAAAAAAAATAGTTTTGAGTTTTTTGCATGTAATTTAGGGCTAAATACGTCTGAACACCAGTATTTCCATATTTTATCACTATCAAGAGTCAGCTGTTTAGCGGCGTTAAAGGAGAGTTACACAATCGCATTTTCGTTAAGAACAAACGCCAAAATTTGGCGATAAGCTTAACGCTCGGCGAGTGGTTAAAAGTTACAGAATCGGGCTAAGAAAACACTTAGTTTATCCTAAATCAAGACCGAAACGAACGAACAATCGGTGTCAACTCGATGATAATCAAAAGCGTTATATGGCAATAATTTTTATTTTTCTCGGTCGCTGACAATTGGATATAAGCGCATTTGTTTTTGAAAAATTAGTAATACGAAATTACATGTTTTCAGATGAAGTGTGCACTTAGTTTAAATATCTGTGCATGTATTATTAAATCGCTTTAATATTTTACGTTATTACAAAAGGTCTCGATAAACACTCCTAGTTAGCTTTGAACTTTCAAAAGCCTGGCCTAAAATTATTCGAATACTTATACATATTTGTATAGTTTAGCCTAAAATCTTCTGATCTGTTTTCCTGGGGGTGAATCTTCATCTAAAGGGTTTCATGTAACAATTTCTCTGTCTTTTTGCGATACTTTTATTTTTAGCTATAATGACAGTAGCCGAAATTTTAAGCTTCTTTTCAAATTATATTGGAAGGGTCTTCAAAGTTTATGTTTTACTAATTTTTAGCTAAACTAATTGAAACTATTTTAGTCATAAGATTAATAATCTTACCTGCACTTATTTATTTACATTATTTCATCATATTTCTGTCTCTTTTCTACTTGCTCTCTCTTTCTCTTCTATATATAACACGCTCATCCTATACTTTCGACCATCATTACTGGTCAACACATTTACACAATACCATTGAAATCATCGAACTCATCAAAACTATCATCGAACTCATTATATATCGTGAAGACGAATGAGCTACTCATCGGTGATAACTACAAATCTGAGAAAGGATCTGTGGTACAAAAGGGGAGTTTCAACCTGATTAGTGCTACTAATAAAAGTAAAACAGAGAACGTCAATGCGACTATAGAGTTCCTAACTACACCCGCACCCATACAACCAGCCGAACAAGCAGCGGATTTGAATGCTAATATCCCTATAGGCATAAGTGAACCAAGTAGACCATTCAGCAATGCATTAGATCCCAAGACTACAGAAGTTCCACTTATAAACAACAATGGATCGTTGGCAAGGAATTCGAAAAATAACTATCTGAGTACCATGAGTAAAAAGCCCCGAAATTTGGATGATAATTTGTTAACTCCACCTATATCCGAACTTAAGGAAAACATCGAGACAGCCACAGCTGATGCACCAACACTATATGAATTCAAAAATTTTGAAGGAGACATCGATGGGATAACAGAAGTTTCAAAAGCACTAACGAATGGGCTACAGTTATCACCTGATGCGACTACAGTACGCTCACCTCTGATGGTCAGTCAAGACGAAAGTAATGCAGCATTATCAAATGATGCGCTACCAACACCCGAAAAGTTACTTCTGCCACCACATACACCTGCACCCGCTGCAGAACTTACAGACACATCGACCTACCCGACTATAGTTGATGCAGATAAACTAGATGCGGTTCATCACGCAACCACATTGTTATTGGCTGGAGTAAAGTTAACTGCACATAACAGCAATGGAGACAAGGACAATGAAACAAATCAACCTGCAGAAGAATCTGTAAATATTACGGAACAAAGTAGTAGTGAGAGCAGAGGATTTTTCATTCATGTTGTAGATGAGGATATGAATGACCTATCCAATTCAAGCGAAATCGTAATAGGAACGCTAGAATTGAGCGCAACAAGTGCAATACCAATAACAACCACGACCATACCTACACCACGGCCTGAGACAAGCACCAGTGTGATAGAGAGTCTTAGTGAGGCCGACAACTTCCAAGAGCGCATACGCAGCTATCGACGTTTTTCTACTAAGCAACAAACTTCAAAGAACACACTCAGAACTCAGAAAGCCACAAATGAACAAGATATTGAAGAGACAACAACAAATACAACGATCCGAGAATCAGCTTTCTCGAGCACTAACACAACTCCAATCCCAGTAACGCTTAGTTATTTAAAGCGCGTTAAAGCGAGTCGTTTGCGTTCGTCACGTCTAACAACGACAAATAACCTTGTGTCAGCCAAAAACTCATCTGATGCTGCAGACGCCAGCGAAGGTTCATCGGACATAGACAAAGAAGTGGGCAATGCTGGCAGAGAAGGCGGTGTGAAGCTCACTGAAACGCGCGGTAATTCGTTTCATATTAACGATGCAATCAATAAACGGCGCAAGCAAATCACTGACAATACAAAGGAGACGACGAGTAGTAGCAGAGGTGCTAAGAGAGCTAGAGACAATTCGCCAAGTGATCCGAGGCGCGGAACAACAAGCGCTGAACATACTACCGTTAGTACTCAACGGACGCGCAATTCAGCTGCGCATAGGCGCAATCGGTTTTCGAACTTCAAAACTTCGATTGATGCCAGCTTTGCAGTGACTACTGCAACCACGAGTGCAACAGTGGAGAAACCGATGAAAGCGACAACAGCAATGGCGTCAACTACCGACGAACCACCAAGCGCTACTACACCATATTCGCAGTCTATGCCACTAAGTCCCGAGTCCACCACTCAAACATCAACTATAACATCCTATGCATCCACTGTTTCATTAAATCTACAAACAGCTAGCATCTCTGAAGCTCAAACGAACACAAGCGCTATAGCTACCTTTTTTGATGACAAACAAAGTGACTCCACTTTCTCCAAGCACTTTTCTTCCGAGCAAACGACTACTTCTTCTACTACTCCTACAGATCCTTCTGGGTTTAACTCTACCTTTTCCGCTTCCACATCATCTCCCTCTTTTACTTCCTCTCTCTCTTCAAGTCCTCCACCTTTCATCTCCGCCGCTCAGCCTACTGCTTCCTCTGTAGCCTCTTCAAATGACTCTTTAAGCGCCATCGATTTCACAAAGATTACACATACAACTGCTGATAATTCCATTTTGCAGAATTTCCGCACCACGCAATCACCAGTGTATCAAACCGTATCGGCAGCAAGTTCGCGCTCATTGTCTGTAAATAACTACGTACGTGATGATAGCAGCTCAGTGCAGAATACCAACCAGTATAACAGCCTACCCGCTCAAGGTAAGTTTGCGCTCTCAAATGTGGTACATTTTCTCAAAATTTATATGTCTCAATTAAATCTTTTCCCATCCTTATTCACAGCTCCCTCTCAGCTAATACCTCCACCACGACCACAATACCTGCCACAAGTGTTTAACCAGCATACGCATGCACCGACATCTCCGTCACCACGTATTGTTATTGCCCCTGCCGTAGGTCAACGCATTGCACCGAGTTCGTTCACGTCAGTTATTTCAACCCTGGTGACGCAGACACCGCCGAAGGCCACGCCAAGTACTTCGTATGTGCCATTGAATGATTTCTTAATAAAGAAATTTGGTCAAACTGCTGCAACTAAGTCGAATGGAAATTATAATAAAAAACAACTACCAAATGAGATATATACAACTTCCCATCAGCAACAGCAGTTTTATCAAAACCCGAACACAAATGTGTTTTTTGAACAACAGCAACATCAAATTCAGCAGTTACAATATAAACAGCAACAATTAGAACAATTACATCAATATCAGCAGCAACAACAACAATACCAACAACAGCAAAGCCCCAAACAACAATCACTTAACACACATTTTTCAAACTTGGCTGCTAAGCTGTCGCAACCACAGCAATATGGCCCTAATGAAATTTATAACGCACCTCAACTTTCGACATTCGCACAAACATCCTCACATAAGCTACCTCAGCAGCAGCTATTTACACAGCAATCACAATTTTTTCAACCAAAAAAGAATCAGCAATATGCGCAACATTCTCAACAAAACCATGCCTACTTGCCGCCTACACAAGCGAAGTATCAAACGCAACAGCCCTCGCCAAATCATTTCCTTTTTCCTCAGCAACAATCCGCACGGATAGCATCACACACCATTCCATTAAATCGGCAACAACAACAACGCTCATTTAACACAGCCCCTAATTTCAGCATCTATCCACCTCTCGGCAGCTCAGCTCCGTTCTCCAAACAACCTCTGCCATCCACCTCCTACAGCATAGCCTTACCACAGGATCGTGATTTACATTTAAACATTAAACTACCGGCGGTCACAGCTGGTCTTATACCAGCACCTACAGCGCAACGACGCGTTGATAACTTGGAAGATGTGGACTCGGAAATGTCGGACGATCAGCAGGATACAAGCAACAGGTCCTATAGCGGTGCAAGTTCTTACGATGTACCATTAAGCAGTATCGGCCGTCTACCAAACGACATAACACATCTTTTAAGGCGACTGCGCAAAGTTAAATGATGATACGCTGTACCGCAGTTGTGGAAAATATGAAAGATGAATCGAGGCAGAACTTTGCTGTTCTTAACCAATTTTTTAAGATTTTATACCCTTCACATGTATACCAATTCATCCTCAACATCTCATTACCATCATTACCGATAGGTAATTTGATTAGTTTCGTCATTCTGGATTTCTACGGAGTATTTATTCCTATAGCAGTTATAGTCTAATTCAGAATTAAGATAAAAAATGCATTGCTGCCATTGTTTTTAAGTAACCGTCTTTTAAATAAGTGTAATTATTATAATTTTAAAATCGAATATAGAATTATTGATATTTATTTAATAAAATAAACGAAAAGGAAACTATTAAATAACCTTGTTTTTAATACAGTATTTGGATTTCAAAATTTCCAAAAACAAATGGTAAGAAAAATAGTAAACTAATTTGGCCCGATACACCTCCGAATAAATCAGGAACGAGCTCTTTTTCCAATTAGTGATATGGTACTGCTTAAATTTTTACTACAAAATAGCAGAGCCTATATGCATTATGACGCACGTCTACATGTAAAACCACTTAAATAGAGGTTTGAACTATTGTGCGAAAACCTTGTATTTTAAAAAAGGCGACAACTAGGCAACTAGCAAAAAAAAACACGCCACAAAAGCTACACTATTCCGAACTACAATATTACCGAGCTGGTTTTCAAGCCCCCTAAGGACTTTCATACAGATTCAATATCAAGGGACGACTAAAACGCCTTCCAGAACTTAGCTAAAACCGAGTTCTCCGATGTCTGATAAATGCAACCTCCAATTTAATCTACAAAATAATTTCAATATTCCACTTCAGAAAAACGTTAACATTTAATCTTCTTAAACCAAATTTTCAGTATTCCACAACTGATATATTTCAAGCGCAACAACAATTTCATATTCCACTTCAGATAAATGCGAAGAGCCTTTCGAACTTCACTTGCTTATCTCACCTATAGCAACTTATTACAATAATATTAGCATACACAAATTAAACAACTCATTTGAATTTTTTTTTGTCAATTAAAAGAAACAATACGCATATAGTTTATTTATTTCACAATTATATTGTTTTGTCATTTACTTATATCATTTCGTTACTTCTTTTACCATTTGAAACTTAGCACATGCGCGGCCATTGCCGACTTCATTAATATATTTAACTTATGTCGTTTAATGTACACTTTAATGTAATGAATGCTGATAGATTTAGTATTGTATCAGTGTATTTATTTATATGCTCATGCTTTAAATGTAATATCAATTTAGTTGTAATTAAAAAACTACAGCTTGTTCACTTAATTAAAAAGCTTTAATGAGTTTTAATCAAATCGCTGCATCCCTTCAACACACCAACTTTTATTTTCAAATCTATAGATTTACGTAAACTCAATTCGTAGCAGTATTTAGTGAAAATTACAATTGAAAGTACAAATTACAATAATTATGGTAAAATAAATTATTTATAATACATATGTATATACTAACTTGTTGTATATTCTTTCTTTTGTTTAATATTGGTTTTTAGTAGAGAATATTATTTTCCAAGTTACTTTTCACTATGTACGTTTATAGGTGTATAAGTGTTTTGTGTATAATAAGTCGATGTGTGTACAGTACCTTATATTTAAGTTAAGAAATTCTATTTAATTCCATATTTACCAATAATTTTTGCTTCTGTATTTATATATTAGTATTGACGTGAATGATACAAATTAAGCATATATGTATAAAGGTGTGGATGTGTTATTATATTTATACTTTTTATAGATTTAAGTATATATTTCTATTTTTACTGTATGCGTACATAATATTCCTTATTCCTAAATTTAATTAGCCTTTACAACGGAAATCGTTAAAATTAATGTAAACATAAGCGGTTTTACTTCTCACAAATAAAATATCTGCAATGACATGTGTATTTATTAAAACCTCTGTCGCGGCGTCCATTTAGTTTGGTTAATTTTTTATAAACAGTTTAAGTATACATAATATTTTTTGTATAAGACTTACTACACTTTTTTAGGTAGAGCTTATAGGCTTACATATTTGTTTTTGACCTAATTTAGTTTGAGAAATGTTTCTGCTAAAGACATACTTATATTATATACTTGTGGTGTATTGTATGCAAGACAAAACATAAATTAATACAAATAATACAAGACATTGTTTACCGTTTTTCAAATTCAACAGTTATTGGGCTCTACCAGCAATGCCCGTAAATTCGAATAATGGTAACTTGGCATCACTAACTTTGAGTAACATTCAGATTTACTCACATAAAAAATAAAATATGAAAACTGGAAACCAATTCTATTATCTTCCTCTAAGGGCCACTTTCATAAAATCCTGTTAGCACCAGCCGGCGCTTAATTTGGTAGCTAACCGAACGATGTACGTCAATTGGTATGTAAGCAGCACTAGGTACGGTATCGTAATTGCTGATAGAATTTTTCGGAACCGCGTGACGGCAGATTTTTGCCCTTTTTTATCCTTTTTTCGAAAAGTTAGTCGTAAAATACGTCATAGGACACGACAAATTATTATTTCGATAAGTTTATGGAAATCAACATCGAAGTAAATGACATAACAATTTTCATCTGCGAATTCGCGAATTTAACAGATATAAATACTTAGTAAATTTAAAAAAAAATACCTGGTTAGGTTAGTTTTTTTAATCAACGAAAATTTTCCCATCACGTATTATTCCTTCTCGAAAAGGCCCAATGTAACTCAGAAATTAAGTCAGCCCTGTCTAAAACCCCTCAGAACGAGGCATTTACAGTAGAGAGAGAAGAGATTTACTAAGTTCTTCCCTGCGGGTTAGGGGGTTAATATGCCCGAGGTAGGTAGGTATGTGCGTCGTAAAAGGCGACTAAAATACAAAATCGCTACCACGGCAGTCTGGCTGGTGCCGCAAGGTGCTTGTACCGGAGTACCGGATTTATATCTGGCAAAGGACTGTCAACCTCGGTATAACCCTGTTTGGTTCGTCACGTCCCATTCCATAAATGGATGCGCCGACTAAGCAGGGCGAAATACTGCGGAAATAATAGTAATAGATTTACTGTAAGGAAAAGATATCTAAGATGGCGCTCTGAGCTTCAATCGACGTTATTCAAGTTGAAAAAATCCGACGTAAAGATACAATGTATCTTCAGAAAATTGTCCATAAAAACTTAGTGGAATTTGAAATCATCTCTCTGGTGGCAGAAGTCCACAAACTTGGTGTGACAAGCTCTTACTTATAGCATACATTCAATTTAAAAATGGGTTGGTGTACTACTCAACTTTTGTCAACAGTAAGTTTTTTTATTTTTGTATTTTGTAATTGTCCATTTCATCACCAATATATTTCATTTTAAATAATTTTTATTGTTCAAACTCTAATTTTGACCTTTTTTATAATTAACAGTTACTCATGATTTTGAACTGGAATTAACTGTTATATAAATATTAGTGTACAGTCTCTAAATCTGATCTGTTCTCTCTTAATTAAAAAAAAAATTTACAATTTTGCCTTGTGTATAAATATGTGTATAGGGTTCGTGAGCGAGTACCCAGTACTCCACAAAAGAGTGTATATAAAAACGACCAATATATGCTCTAAGTGTTATTCAGTTCTCTAGATATTTCATCAATTCTTCTGAAATTGTGAAAAATTATCGATTTTCTAATTTTTGTTTTAAGAAAATTTTTGTTGGATAGAAAAAAATATGTTGAACAAAAACGACATAAAACAAAAAGTTTTAAAACTATTATTAAAAATCTAAATCTGCACATACTTCAGGGTCAGTTTTCACATTCCAACTCGGGACTAAAGACAATAATATATGTAGATTTCAGTGTTCGAATATTAAAATGGTAGATCTACCAAACAATTTGTAGACTTCGGGTTTCCGGAAAGGAAAACTGCATAAAAATGCGACACACTTACGAGAAGTACTAAAACAGCCATTGTAATACCAAGTCTTATTTTTTACTATTTGAATAAAGAAGCATGTGCATGGTGAATAATTTCACCACACCTTTTCAGCAAATTAGAAATTTGGTTTTAATAATCCATAAATAAAGTACCCTACTCAAAGTGAGACATTCGCACAAGCGATATGTCATTAATTCCTGCTTCGAATTATCTTGGAAGCTTTTGCAACTGATCCGGAAAGGAAAGGAGGAACAGGAGAGGAAACTCTGTCGCGGCGTCCATTTAGTTTGGTTAATTTTTTATAAACAGTTTAAGTATACATAATATTTTTTGTATAAGACTTACTACACTTTTTTAGGTAGAGCTTATAGGCTTACATATTTGTTTTTGACCTAATTTAGTTTGAGAAATGTTTCTGCTAAAGACATACTTATATTATATACTTGTGGTGTATTGTATGCAAGACAAAACATAAATTAATACAAATAATACAAGACATTGTTTACCGTTTTTCAAATTCAACAGTTATTGGGCTCTACCAGCAATGCCCGTAAATTCGAATAATGGTAACTTGGCATCACTAACTTTGAGTAACATTCAGATTTACTCACATAAAAAATAAAATATGAAAACTGGAAACCAATTCTATTATCTTCCTCTAAGGGCCACTTTCATAAAATCCTGTTAGCACCAGCCGGCGCTTAATTTGGTAGCTAACCGAACGATGTACGTCAATTGGTATGTAAGCAGCACTAGGTACGGTATCGTAATTGCTGATAGAATTTTTCGGAACCGCGTGACGGCAGATTTTTGCCCTTTTTTATCCTTTTTTCGAAAAGTTAGTCGTAAAATACGTCATAGGACACGACAAATTATTATTTCGATAAGTTTATGGAAATCAACATCGAAGTAAATGACATAACAATTTTCATCTGCGAATTCGCGAATTTAACAGATATAAATACTTAGTAAATTTAAAAAAAAATACCTGGTTAGGTTAGTTTTTTTAATCAACGAAAATTTTCCCATCACGTATTATTCCTTCTCGAAAAGGCCCAATGTAACTCAGAAATTAAGTCAGCCCTGTCTAAAACCCCTCAGAACGAGGCATTTACAGTAGAGAGAGAAGAGATTTACTAAGTTCTTCCCTGCGGGTTAGGGGGTTAATATGCCCGAGGTAGGTAGGTATGTGCGTCGTAAAAGGCGACTAAAATACAAAATCGCTACCACGGCAGTCTGGCTGGTGCCGCAAGGTGCTTGTACCGGAGTACCGGATTTATATCTGGCAAAGGACTGTCAACCTCGGTATAACCCTGTTTGGTTCGTCACGTCCCATTCCATAAATGGATGCGCCGACTAAGCAGGGCGAAATACTGCGGAAATAATAGTAATAGATTTACTGTAAGGAAAAGATATCTAAGATGGCGCTCTGAGCTTCAATCGACGTTATTCAAGTTGAAAAAATCCGACGTAAAGATACAATGTATCTTCAGAAAATTGTCCATAAAAACTTAGTGGAATTTGAAATCATCTCTCTGGTGGCAGAAGTCCACAAACTTGGTGTGACAAGCTCTTACTTATAGCATACATTCAATTTAAAAATGGGTTGGTGTACTACTCAACTTTTGTCAACAGTAAGTTTTTTTATTTTTGTATTTTGTAATTGTCCATTTCATCACCAATATATTTCATTTTAAATAATTTTTATTGTTCAAACTCTAATTTTGACCTTTTTTATAATTAACAGTTACTCATGATTTTGAACTGGAATTAACTGTTATATAAATATTAGTGTACAGTCTCTAAATCTGATCTGTTCTCTCTTAATTAAAAAAAAAATTTACAATTTTGCCTTGTGTATAAATATGTGTATAGGGTTCGTGAGCGAGTACCCAGTACTCCACAAAAGAGTGTATATAAAAACGACCAATATATGCTCTAAGTGTTATTCAGTTCTCTAGATATTTCATCAATTCTTCTGAAATTGTGAAAAATTATCGATTTTCTAATTTTTGTTTTAAGAAAATTTTTGTTGGATAGAAAAAAATATGTTGAACAAAAACGACATAAAACAAAAAGTTTTAAAACTATTATTAAAAATCTAAATCTGCACATACTTCAGGGTCAGTTTTCACATTCCAACTCGGGACTAAAGACAATAATATATGTAGATTTCAGTGTTCGAATATTAAAATGGTAGATCTACCAAACAATTTGTAGACTTCGGGTTTCCGGAAAGGAAAACTGCATAAAAATGCGACACACTTACGAGAAGTACTAAAACAGCCATTGTAATACCAAGTCTTATTTTTTACTATTTGAATAAAGAAGCATGTGCATGGTGAATAATTTCACCACACCTTTTTAGCAAATTAGAAATTTGGTTTTAATAATCCATAAATAAAGTACCCTACTCAAAGTGAGACATTCGCACAAGCGATATGTCATTAATTCCTGCTTCGAATTATCTTGGAAGCTTTTGCAACTGATCCGGAAAGGAAAGGAGGAACAGGAGAGGAAACTCTATTTTCTTTTTTTTTAATTTAAAACTCGCATCCGCAGAAGTTTTGTCGCGAATCGATTCGCTATCCTTCAGCATCCGTCAGATGCAGAATATGTATGAATGTTTGAATTGATTAATCATATTCAGAAGAAATTTTAATACTTCTTGTTAAAGTCCTTTCAACTAGAGTTGGAATTTTGTAGAAATATGAAATAATTACAAAGTTTTGAAACTTAAAAAGAGTTCCCTCTTGTACACCTGTTTCGATTTTAAGCAGTGTTCTAGACCGAACAACAATTTAAAAAATTTGTTTCGATCACGAAATGCAGCCGTAGTTTAATGGATGATTCAAATATGTTTTTTTTTCGATATAACTGAGTGTTACACCCATAATACATAACAGCCTAAGAATAGATTACGCTTAAAACTAACGAATGTGTAGGAATAAATAGGGATAGCAAAATATTAATTAATTGTGCCACTATTTTCTTCTTTACACATACCATCAAACTGTTTTATATACCTGATCATATGTACATTAGGGCGTGGAGATTTTGCAACCTTTATTGTGCGCCGATATTATGATAAATCATAATTTTGACATCGCGTATTGCCAAGTTGTATGACGCATAAATCAGCACGGTCTAATGTACATAAGCATATATGTATTCATAAAAATTTCCAGCAAATTTTTTATAAGGTGGTATGAAAATTTCTTACATTTATATGTATGCATATTTGCTCAATTTGGCTGCATTTTATTTCGTCGTTGCTGCGATGACATCGTTGAACAACGCTTCCGACGCACATGAAGTTGATGTGCACGTGCACGTGGACGGCGTGTTTTACATACCTGGGTTTTTCAAGATTTCTTTAATCCTGACTGCTGTTGTGCGGTACTTCTTTCAACTGCTAAATGTTGCTGAGACGTCGCTACTGTCGGTGTTGTTGTCAATGCTTTTGCGCTTAATATTGTTGTTGCTGTGGATTGCCCTTCATTGAAAGGTGCATGCTGTTGACAGTGTACATGCATTTTTGATTCATTTAAGCTCCAGCCCGCCATTCGTGCGCATGGTACGTGTGCTGCTAATTTACAATCACGCTGCAGACAACAAACAATTGCTCCAGGTTTACTACATAATGTACAATGATAACTGGTGCTATTCCACACAGCCGCATCCAAGCCCATAACACGTGCGCCGACTAAAAATACATCGGGTGCCCAAACAATACAGTCTTCATGGAGCCATACTTCATAACTTGTTTCCGAAAGTTTAGTCATGCCTAGAAAATTACTGTGCGACAATTCTTGATCGGCGGTGCAATCGAGCGGATCAGCGTCTAACGCCGTTGCGCTGGTATTCATGGCGTCGGGAGTGGAATTCGTTTCATGGGATTTCTTCTTCTTTTTACCCTGCAAAGAAGGTAATTTGAATAAGTAACAATATTTTACTACGTTTTCAAAGTATGATTATTTATTTATTATGATTAAGTTGCCGCCCCTATTTTAGTTTGGTGAATATTAGAAATATATTTAAACATTATCATGGGATTATCGGTAACTAAAAGATCATTGCATCTGTGGTTTGGTATATCTAACTGCTTATATGTATGTACTCACCCCAGTCGCAGTACGCGTTGCGCTTAGTGCCGTTTGTAATATCGTTGTTGCGCTTGCTTTAGACGGCATAACTGGCAAATTACGCGGATGTGTTTGTATCATATCCATGCGCCTTCGTTTACTTTCAAAAATCGCATCCAAGTCAAGTGCGTCCGGTGCTTTTACCGCCATCCTATATTCCTCACAATCGACTGAGACTAGATATGGTCCAAATAAATCTCCCAATCCCAGGCGGTGTGGACCTCGCTTACAAAATACACAAATCCATGTTGAATCGGTGGTATCTGCGTCGTATTTATTACTCAGGGTGGACGAGTGTAGACCACGTAAATTCTTTCGATCGTGCGCATAACCAGCAGCACCTGATGGTTTTTTAACCTGTCTGGCAGCTGCATATTTTTCATTCACATCTTCCGCGTTCAATGGAGCATTCACCACGCTTATGCTGCCATCTTTTTTCACTAAAATAAATGGTGATTTAATTTTCGATTGTTCGGCATTTGATGCGGCCGTTGATTGTGCTGCAGGCGCTTCATCATCTGATGAACTATTCTGAAGTTTACGTCGCTGCTGCTGCTGTTTTCCCGTAGCCTTTTTCTTCCCACCGCTCTTATTTGTATCTGCCGCACGATTGGGGCGCTTACGTGTATCTGGCTTTTTACGCCCTTTTGCATTTTTCGCTGCTGCCTTTGATCCCTGTGATGCTTGTTCTTTGGGTGGTTTCGTTATCGCCGCCGCTTTGGCGGCCAATGCTGCTGCTGCAGCTGCAGATGTACTCGGCTGATCGTCATCATCCAAACTTATTACAGAATTTTTGTTAATATGGCTGTCGCTTGGGTTCGGGTTGCTGTTATTGTTTCTTTTAGCAGCAGTAGAGCGTTTGTTACGTTGTGGGCGCGTTTCTGCCATATAATCTGGATCATCATCATCATCATCTAACAGAAAACGCAAGTTTGATGTATCCATAGCAACTGAGAGACGTCGTCGTGGCGGTCCAGTTCTTCTGCCTATAGCAGCTGTTGGCACAACTGTAGGAGCTGGTGCACTTTCTTTGTCTTTACCTTTCACATTCTTTTCAGTTTTTGCTAAAGCCGTTGGAACAGGATTTTGTATGAGCTCTGTAGTGGTAGGGTTTCGCACTGGACTAGGCATAGTGGACTTTTTGGCGGCCTTAGTCGGTGGTGGACCGTCAGTACGTACATGAAGTGGTCCACTGTTATCGTTAACACTAGTATTCACAGATTTATTTGGTTCCGGGGTCAGAGTGGGTGGAGTGGCGCTTTGTGGCGTGCTAGTATTTGTGGATAACTCCAATGCTAAACTTAAATCGCGCACCACCTCAGTTGTATTAACGGGCACCGGCGAAGCAATGTTCTCGGGATCTTGGGCAATTGGTTCGTCTTCAATACCCGCAAACATTTCCTCCAATTTATTTTCGACCTGTAAAGAGTTTTATTTAAGACAAAAAGGGACTGTACTTGGTTCATTTAGCTGTAACGTCTGACAGGGAGAGGGAGTAAGGAAAAGGTGAAGGATAAGGAGGGATGGAGGAAGCGAGATTAAGTCTGATAATGAGATTAATAATTGTACCTCTTCAAAAGTAGCTGTCACCACATCATTTTTTTGTGAATTAAATAATCCGCTATCAGTTAGTTCGTCCACCACTTTCTTGATACTTTGCTCATGTTGTTTATCATTCACATAATCCTCTACTACCACAACAGATGATGCTATAACACTTCGCTGAGTTCTCGACTTTTTGTCAGTCAATTGCGCTGTGGTTGTTTTAGTACCATTACTGCTGTGACTGGAATTGCTGCAACTTGAACTACTTGACGAGCTACTACTGCTATGACTATTGCTATGTGGACTTAGTGGTGGTGGTCGTTTGCCCGTAGCCGTTTTCATTTCCGTCTCATTAGTAGTGCTAGCAGCTTCATCCTGTTGGCCGATGCTTGAGCTATGTCTTACAGATTTATTATCATTAGGTGTCACTGCATGATCCAATTCGGTTTGCATTAGTTGCTTATGTAGTTCATCTACTGCCACTGCATTATCACTCATTGTCATACACCGACTGGACGCATTAACCCCACTACCAAATGAATTACTTGAACCATTCGAATTGGAATTATATTCGGCAGCACTACGTAGTCTTAATGCTTGACGTTGTTTTTTGGTTTTCGGGCTTGCACTACTAATAACGCTGCTCTCGCGCTCGCCTAAACTTTTGATACTTGAATTACTGTTCGCATCCACATTTTGTGGTAGACTATCATTTGCTGTGCTTGCAATCATTGCACTAATCTTGTCGATTGTCTCCACTTCTGAATCCGCAAATGTTTCGGTATGAATGATCGGTGTATTTGTATATGATCCTGTTACCGGTACACGACCATTTTCCATTGTCTGGCTTGTTGGCGATGAGGGCGTTGAGGCTATAGCTACCTTTTCATGTTGTGTATATGCTGGACCGAGATTTGCCGTTGCGATTGGTGGTGATTTATTCAAATTACTTACAGGTGATTTTCTATAATAAAAATTAAAAATAAATAGTTATGCATACGTAATACATGAATTTTTAATATGTTATTAAAAGAAATGGCCTACAATTTGGACTGAAAAAAGTTGCGGTATTACTTTCGAGGTCGTTTTGGCCTTCAGTTCTGCCACTTTTCGCAATGATTTTAAAGCTTATCGGATCAGTGCAAGGACCTTTTCTGGGTGGTGTCGAGAACAGTTTTTCGATTTTTATTGATATTCTTAATTCGGTATTATGGAGTTGGTTTTAGAAATATTTACGTATTGATAATACTTATGGTTCGACGCTATGTCGGAACTATTTTAAGAACGATTTGGGGAATGTTTGTTGCGTAAGCATTTCGAAAGTGTATAGGCAATATTGCAGAAACGGTAGTAAGCCGATTTTATCTTCCTTTCTTCCAAAACGGTCCTGGAGAACACCAGAACTGCCCCTAAGTGATATATATTGAGAGTGAGCTCAGATCTCCGTAAGCAATGTCCACTGTAACAAAAAAACGTGTGCCATGGTTGTCGTCGTTCAGGGAGTGAAACGATACTTATTTCCATTGAAAGCTTATCTGTTCAAGTTCTTCCGGACGTTACTATACAAAATGCTTGAAAAGTTAGTGCATTTTTTTAATAGTTTCATTCCTTGCATACTGTGAATAGTTGTTTATAACATGGGATTTCATGCCGAAATTCAGTTAATTAAAAAAACGCTACTCACATATCAACTTTTCTTGGTGAAGCGCGTCTCATTTGTTCCTGTGGTGGAGATTTTGGACTTCGAGGAATGTTATTACACGACATTTGTTGTTGTAATGCATCGCCGCCCCTTCTTTGCGTTGGCATCAAAACGCTGTCGAAATCTACAGCTTCATGTTCAGTATTCGACGTTGATTTTGTGTCCCTAACACTTTTGGGTAAACGTTGCCTAAAACTAGTACCAGCACCATTACCCCCGCTGCTATTGCTATTTGAGTCTATCGACTCGCAATGCGACGAAATCGCTTCGGGGGATGGTGACTCAGCGCTGTCGGGTATACAAGCTATGCTAGGCGCACTACTCCTGCTCGTTTCGTAAGGATTATTTGAAGCAGTACTTGCAGCTGTTGGCGAAAGATCTGCGATTATAGTGCTTTCATTGTGAGGTGAAGATTTTTTCATATCTGCTGGATGCACATTGTATGCTGAAGAGCTGGATGAGTTGACAGGCGGTATATTATCCAAACGTGTGAGATTACTGGTACCTGCGTGCTGTTGGTGTGTGGTTGTATTCATTGAATGATGGTGCATCGGTGGTGATGAGTTTTGTTGTGCTTGTTGTTGTTGATGTTGTTGCTGCTGCTGGTGTGGATGTTGTTGGTGCATGCGTGGGGACATATGATGCGAATGTTGTTGCGTTTGATGCATTGTAGGAAGCATGTGTTGCTGTGGCGGTGTGGCATGATGTTGCTGACTTTGAGACATTTGTGACCCTTGCTGTGCCGCTTGTGGTAAAAGACTGTGTGAATGTGGATGTGCATGCGGATGTGGTGGGTAATGTAAAGCATGTTGTGGCGGTGGGGGTGGTAAATGTTGCGACATATGTTGTTGTTGCTGCTGCTGTGTATGTTGTTGATGTGGTGGATAAGCACTCTGTGTTGGTGGTTGCATTTGGTTATAATCCATACTATGTAATGTGCTAGTTGTTTGATGATGCATAACTGGTGACTGTGGTGTTGGTGGTGTATGGGGTCCATTATGTTTCATTGAGGATTGCGGATTGTTAAACGATTGCTGCTGCTGAAGATGTTGGTGCTGTTGTTGTGTGTGATAGTTGCGCATTGGTGATTCTTAAAGGTGTAAATCAAGAGAAAAATATAAAATATTATGATCAAATCAAATCACAATAAATCTACTTACGCTTTTTGGGAGAAGCTTGTGTTTGATGCTGCTGCTGAGCTTGTTGTTGCGCATGTGGTGATATTTTATTTGATATCAGCGAAGGATAACCACAGTCTTTGCTAACCAATTCCACTGGCTTGTTGACACCTCCACCACCGCCCTTAGAATGCAACTATTTGTATAGAAAAAAAAACCACAGTTATATAGTTAGATCTACACCACCAACTGTGAACTTCAGTCTACCTCAGACTCATAGTTGCGGGCCAAATGTATTACCTTTCCATAGTTGTCGCCCAAGTGTGTTGACGTATCATTTGTATCACGCATATAAGGATGTACAGGGCTCGGGCCACCACCATTATTGCCAGCAGCACTATTGCCACTGCTGCCTGAGACATTGTTATTGCGACTTACTCCTTTTGAGCCGCCGGCATTACTTCCACTTCCACCACCACCACCAGGCGGCAGCATAACTTCACAATCGTTACCATTCGTATTCATATATTTACTCGAGCCTTGGCTTGCAGTTGGCGAGGCTGGAGATTGTGGGGTAGAACTTTGCATACCATGTGTGGCTGGTGATGACTGTTGCAGCGCTGATAACTGCGAGTGATGTGAATGTTGTGAGTGCTGTTGTTGATGTTGTTGTTGTTGCTGTTGTTGCGCCAAACTAGAGGGTGAATTCGATGATAAATTGTGGCTGCCACAGAAATAAAAAAAATATTAAATAGGGTTTGTTAAATTTAATGCAATTATTCGACTCACATTGGATAGTTATTTGTCCCATGCAGCTGTTGCGACTGTGACTGCTGCTGTTGTTGTTGTTGTTGCTGCTGCTGGTGTTGATGCTGCTGCTGATGCGAATGTTGTTGATGTTGGTGCGGTGGTGGGGGTGGGCCAGGTGGCTGCAGCGCTGCTGAATGTTTATGACTACCATATTCATGTGGCAGAATACCAGGCCCATGGCCACCAACTCCTTTATTGAGGGGTGAGCTGGAACTACGACTTGACTGTAGTGATAAGTCCATCGAGTCGAATGGTGGTAGAAGCGAACGTGGTAGCAAAGAGTTCATCTGATGTTCAAGCTAGTGGAGAGAAAACATATAGGTATATTTATAAGATTTAAAATAACTATTTTAATCAAATAAATATGTATATATAAAAAGTAAAATAAATTATAGTGAAAATGAAACAGTTCTTTGTATGGAAATAAGCCCAAGCCGAGTTTAGTTAGATATGTTTATTTGAAGGTAATGTTTTAAAGTTTATTTGTGATTTTGGATTGCTATTTGATAATAAGCTTTCATACGAATTTTCCGAAAAAGCCACCGACTGAGACGAGTATATAATGTCACCCCAGTGGCGTAACTAAAAGGTGTCGAGGGTTGAGTTGTGTTATTAAAAGGTTGCAAGCTAACGCTAAGCTCGATTCCTGTCATAAGTGATAACATATATCTTGCGACAGAAAAAGCTGCGGTCGGAATTTTGAGAAAACGTTCCCTGGACCCTAGCTTAGGATTCTAAGCAAATGGTAGTTCTCCGCAAAGATCGATTCATTAATCTGAGCTTTATATACAAATATACTCTGCTCAACTTTTAACGCCAAAAGCGCCAGCTTAGAAGCACAAAGCAGAAACAACCCGAAAGGTGATTAACGAAATGGCTGTTAAAACACTCAAAAAAAAGGAAATTGCTTTTGGTAGCAGAGCTGGGCGAAAAATAATCGTATGAAAAACTTATATTTCTTTTAGTTACGGATATTGAATTGCTTAGTGGGTTATAGCGAAATACAGTCCTTGATCGGTTTAAGGCCAAGTCAGTCCGATACGTAACCCCACTGTCATGGGGAAAAGTATCCACCGGGAAAAAATTGGTCTTTTTAGGAATCAATGTTAGATAAGATGGAAAATGATGTTGGCCTAAATATCAACGGTGAATCACTCCTACAAAGAAGTCTAAGGAATAATCTTGTGTTGGGCAAATATGTTAAGTGAGGGAATGATACGGGGATAAGCCCAAGCCGAAAGAAGAGAATTTAAGGAATAAAGGTAGTTCTTACCCATTAACATTGATGTTTTTGTCGTTACAACAAACAAAATTGGTTATAATTAACCATTATTAGAATTTTTTTTTTTGGTTAAGAATAACCATTACCAAGTATTGTTTTTTTTGGGCATTTGTGACATGCTTTTTTTTTTGTTAGTTATGAACTTTTAAAAGTAGTTATGTAGAGCACCTTATATACTCACATATATTAAATGATAAATTTGTCCTGAAAACGAATGTTTGGTTATGGCGACCAAAAAAAATTATTCTTATGATAATGGTTAAAAATATAAATAAAGGTCAATTAAACTTGTTGCTCCAAAAAAAAAAAAAAATTATTTTCAAATTCGAAAGAAATTCATTGCAATAAAAAGTAACCCCCCAAACGAAATCGAGATACCTGTTGATAGTTGATTATTTTGTTCATTACCCAAGCACAAAAACTAATAAAAAAATATAAATCGAAGATCCTTTTTTTTTATGTACATATACTTATTAATTCAACTTGGAATTAAAAAAAAAAGGTGAAATTTACATAAAAAATAATGCAATAGACAAACTAAAGTTCACTTTAAAAGCGAAATATGGTAAGAAAGTGAGTACTACATTGGTTTACAATAAATAATTTATAAAGAAAACAGAAGGTAAGCCAAAAATTATATTTTTGTATTGAAATCGTTAAAACATGTATGTATGTGGGTTTATTAATTACATTTACATTTTTATGATTTGCCGACATAAAATTATATAGCGAGTCTGGTGGCGGTGCCGGTGCATGCCATGCCGATGGTGAACGCACCATAGGACGCTCGTTGGACATGTGCGCCAATTGTGGCTGTCTCGGTATATACGATGGTATCTGTATTTAAGTATATATATAATAATTTAGCATTATAATGATATAGATATATTGGATTATTTGTATGAATGTACATTTGCATGCTTATTGGTGCATTTGATATGTTAATACTTAATGATACATATTTCCAAATAAAGTTAGTACTGTGATTTGTTATTAACTTTTAATAATTATGAAAATGTACACAAAATATGTTCGTACTGAGGATGTTAAGTAGCTTCAATTCAGCGCAAGTTAAAGAAACTGATTAAATAATTATGGGAAATTTTATTAACATTTAACTTATACATATAAATATGTATCTATGCCGATAAATCAAAATGATAATTAGTTTTATTTTCCGGTAGAGAGTAAAATCCCTGTTATGGAATGTATATAAGTAGTGTAAATTGAAAGCTAACTTACTTGCAAATGATTCCATGAAGGATTTTGCGTCGGTTGTGTTATGTGTCCATGAGGATTGTTGTTAGACATTGCACCTTATTTGTTGTTGCTTATTATGTTTATTCAAGGTTTCTGGTTGCAAAGATGTTGAGGGTTGATATTTTCAATTTGCGAGCATCGATAATAATTTATGCCTTAGAGTAAAAAATAAAGTTAGATTTTTTTTAATAAATCATGAATAAGAATTTAGCTAACTACTTTTAAATTTTTTTATGAATGATCTGTTAAAAATAAGTAATGTATATATTTAAAGCTAAGGCACGGCGAAGTAGCTACTGCCTTCACTGCAGAGAATCCATGAAGACAAAATCTCTATCATTGCCTACGCACCATATGCTTACATACATACGTCTATATTACTCACGGACTTTGAGCTCGACTTCTGAAAAAGACATGTCCTTTGGAGACTGAACAAATGGGTCGCATGCTAAATGGTATAGAAGGTACACAAGCATCAGCTTTAATAACAATTGAAAAAGCTAAGTTACAACCCCTTTTAAGTCCGCGTCCAACAGTGGGAGTGTGTACTAATGCCCCTACAAGAACATCTAAAGCTTTAAGATTATACTTATGAACTGAGTGACGTGAATATCGGTGGCTGAAATTCTGATATAGCACTCTCACTATCAATGTCGTGCATTTTTTTCGCTTTGAGTGGTTTCAAATATCTTATTGGAGAATATATTCAAGCGCTTCTTACGTAGCTCCTCCAATCTGTGTCAATCTATTTATATTAATAGAATTTGTAAATGACCACAGACTCTTCATGCTCATGAGGAACAGGGTGGCAGTAATGAGAGGTTTGAATTGTTTATTTAATCTAGTATAATCAAGGAACGTAAAACCATTTAACCTTCTGTAATTGTCCCAGCTACTATTCTAATTTTTCGAATATTAGAAGTTCAGCAGTACTGACCATCCTTGGTTGGGGGATCAATCCTGAACACCGACCCGACTGTTGAATAAACGGAGGACGCTCACAACATAGAAGCACACTTTAATTTCTGAAAAACTCCAGTTTCTGGAAAGTTTTTTAATACTATGAATGATTTTAGTATTGGAAATTCTATTTACAGTATACTATAACTACATGCGAATTAATAGTAATATACCTAGTAAACGAGATAGTTTCCTGGAGGTGGATAAATACTAAGGAAAATTGATGATGACTTAGTGCATATTGCTTCTTATATAGGGATGGGAGTGCATTAAACAAGTAATAACAAATTAATGAAGAACTAGATCAAACATATTGCGAAAGAAATATTTGTAACTGAGATAACCTAATATTCCACAGTTTCATATATATAGAGAACTTCCTTATATGACCGGAATATCTAATAGTACACATAGAAATTTTCAACATTACCATGCCCAATAAATCCATTGTTTTATAATTTTAAGAAATAGTAAAAGCCTTTTACACTCACGCTTATTTGTTGACCAATATTGATGAATGGCGCAGACGGAAGTAGGATAGGTCCTGTGGCAAGCAGCCCACAGGCGAAAAGGCCACACATACAATTACGCACAATGTTTTACAAACACATCGTTTAACTACATGGTACATATGGCCAACTCTGCTCAGTCAATTTTAAAATTGATTCATTGCTTCCATTAAAATTTATAAGCACTTGTGTAGTAGAAATATGCGAATTTCAGCGAGATAATTTTTTTATTCATACGCCACACTAATCCCATCAATACACAATTATTCTTCTTTTCTGCTTTCTACTCCGGCAACTTTGCAATTTTCCTAATTCCAATTTTGCTTTTGATCGCACTACCGCAACAAAAAGCGAACACTGATAAAGATAAGGGAATATGAATAATAGAAAGCAAATGAATGAAGTCAGACAGTGGAATGAATGACAATTCACGTTGGCGTGTCATCGTTTGTATATTTTTGTCGCAAGATTTATTTTTGTTAATTCAAACAATTATTAACTTAGGGTAGTTAGAAGTTGGGAAAGTTAAAGAAAGTATACCACGTAAACTAAATATATACAGGATATTGTTGACACACGAGTCCAATTGTCAAAATCACATTTTATTTTGCACGTTTTACTGTTTTCGCACAATTCCTCCTTTTCCTGAAATTCTTGTTTACATCGTTTCAATGATTATGCATCGCACTCCCGCTTACATATGTTACCTTTAATTTGTCAAGACACTCAGTTTTTCCCACTCACTCCTACGCTGTTTCGACACAATCGCCTAGTCGGTTCTTTTATGTGGCGAGAAATACTTCTCGCTTTTTTGGTACTTTTCCTTTATCGGCGAATCTTAGATGTGCCGCCTGCTTGCAGGCGCTGCACTACTTTTTTTTGGGTATTAATGCAGCCGCTTCTCTAGATTTTCACACGATACCTTTTACTACACTTATTAACCAAAACACCTTTTCACTATAAGCAAATCTAGCTCAAAAGTTCTCATAGCACCAAAGTATATTATCTCTAGCTTTCATGTAGTGTCTTACATCTTCAGATATATTCCTACAAATGTTGTTTCAAACACTTACTTAAATTGAGACCAATTTGTTAGTTTTTTCTTAATATTTCCAACAAAACTTCGGCAGGCCAAGCACACAATTTGTAATTCACTAACCAGTGTTGCTTTGACAGAAAACTAATTTTTGGTGTAGTGTTGTAGATTGAAGAAACACATTTCGCTTATCAGGGTTGATGTTGTTGTTGTTATGGTTGTGGTAACGACAGGGTTGATTGAAGGTAAAGGGTGTTTTTTTTAGGGGTATAGAACTTCGAATTGAAATAAAACACAAGAAAATCATTTTAAGGTCCATCAATTTGGCTTTGTTGGAAGGATAATTTTATGCCATTAATGTTTAAATATGATTTCGGGCATGTGACCGCCGCGGCTGGCTCGAATAAAGCCAATTCTACAGGTCCAATTTTCAACCACTTTTTCGAGCATATGGGGCCGTATGTCGGCAATAACGCCACGAATGTTGGCTTCCAATTCCCCTAACGTTTCTGGTTTGTTGGTGTAGACGAGCGACTTCACATATCCCCAAAGAAAATAATCCAATGGTGTCAAATCACACGACCTTGGTGGCCAATTGACAGGTCCATTCCGCGAAATTATGCGCTCATCGAATGTTTCCTTCAATAAATCGATTGTGACGTGCGCTGTGTGGCATGTAGCGCCGTCTTGTTGGAACCACAACTCATCCACATTCATGCCATCCAATTCGGGAACAAAATAGTCGGTTATCATGGCTCTATACCGGTCTCCATTAACGGTAGCTGCCTCTCCAGCATTATTGCGGAAGAAGTATGGCCCAATGACTCCACCAGCCCATAGAGCACACCAAACAGTCAGTTTTTGTGGATGTAATGGCGTTTCAAGGGTCTCATGTGGATTCTCTTCACTCCAAATGCGGCAATTTTGCTTGTTGACGTAGCCATTCAACCAAAAATGAGCCTCATCACTGAACAAAATTTTGCGATGAAAATCAGCATCGAAATCAATCTCATTTTCGGCCCATACACCAAAATCACGACGCATTGCATGGTCTCGCGGCTTTAATTCTTGCACAAGCTGGATCTTGTAAGGTCGCAAGCCAAGATCTTTGCACAAAATCTTCCATAAAGTTGATGGACAAAGCTCCAATTGCTGTGCACGGTGGCGAATCGATTCATTCGGGTCCTCTTCAACACTTTGCTCTACAGCGGCAATTGTTTCTTCGGTGCGCACTGTTCGACGTCTCTGCGGATGCGTATTATCACATAGAGTAAACGTAGTGCGAAAACGATCCATGGTTAACCGAATTAATTGCTCTGATGGACGATTATGTCGACCATAAAATGGACGGAGCTCACGGTAAACTTCGCGAACTGAACCATTATTTTCGAAATAAATTTGCACGATTTGCAAGCGTTGTTCTTTTGTCAACCTGTTCATGATGAAATGGCAAATCAAACTGAACATAAATGACATTAGAGTTGCCAGATTTGACCACAAAATGCCAGTTTTATCTCTATTCGAAAAACAAACCCGTAAAAAAACACCCTGTATAAGTTGGCTGAGCTGCCAGGTAGTTCCACACATTCTTTCCTTTAGACGACACAAACACGAATCTTGAAGTACTTAAAATAATATTTATAGCAAAATACAAAGAGGGCTTCTACATGCATCAAATATTGACGTCGTCTGCCGCGACATTGTCGAAGGGGCTGAAAAGAGAGAGGAAGAGTGCAAGTACCGCCGTGAGGGCTAATGTCAACAGCTCTTTAGGTTTTGGCCCAATGCCTGCTTGCTTTCCTTGATTTGCTTATTTTAGCTTACCTAGCTTTTCTTTGAAAGCTTCTATAGCCGAGTTTTAGCTTAGAAGGATGTCACAGTGAAGCGCTTCAAGCGAGAAAAGTACGGCTGCCACTTTGCCAAACTTCAAACAAATTTTGACAGCTCTCGAGTTAAATGGAACTTCATTTTTGTATCAGAAATTGCTTAAATCAACCGTGTAATCATCGAAGAAACCCCTGATTCGAATTCAAAAGAGTGGCAATATGTTGTTTTTTTTACATTCTCTCAATATCTTTCATTGGTAAATGTATTTTGATTTAATTTTTGATTTAGTTTGCCTGTTTTGTAATATTGTTAAAATTAGACAAACTACAAGTTATTCTGATGTTTGCGAAATGAATTAATGAACAGATTTAATAAAAATACATACATTTTTGCACACATGACATTGACATGAAATTTTTCTAACCTCAAACAAATTTTTCTAAACAAAAAATTGCATATATGCTATAGCTCCGAATCAAACAAAAAAGTTTGCGGATCGATAGATACTATTAAGGTGACTACTACCATATACTTTTTTTTTTTAGGGGAAACAATGACAACAAGAGTTATTAAGGGTCAAAGTTCATATTTCGAGTTTTTTAAATCAAATTTTTTAGCAAAGCAATGAACGGATTTCGAAAATTTTTATATTATTTAATAGGTAATTAAATATCTTTTATTTGTAAAAATTAAAATTTTTTTAAAACTAATTTCTAAAAATGTAAAAAGTTGTTCTGCTCAGAAATACTGTAGACCGCGTAGCATTTGTTCCGAAAAAACGTATAACTGAAAACCTTTCAAAAATCTGTGTCCGAAAATGCAGTATGTTGCGTTTTATACATTTTCTTTGGCCGTATGCGTGCACCTGGGCATATAAAGAATTCAGCCAAAATAAAAAAACTTATCAGTGGCAACGCTGGACTTGCCATATGACTTTTTCTGTCAGATGGCATTCTGTATACTTTACCGCCAATATATTTCATTTGTTGTGCTAAATTCCAAATACTGTTCCACAGATAAAACAAATATTATAAAATTAAAAGAAATTAAGGCTATCAAATTGAAACAGTTGATTTTTTTTTCACGCGAACAGCAACATTTGTATACACAATTCCTTTACTTATCTTAAGATGACATCACTAAAGCGTGGAGCACTGATTGTTTTGGAAGGCTGTGACCGCAGTGGGAAGTCGTCACAAAGCCGCTTGTTGTGTAAGTATATTTGTTTAGCGTTGGTTTAATGTAAATGGAAAATGTCATGTGAACACAATCATATTATCTTCAGACGAATTTCTATGTAGTCGTGGTGTGTTAGCAAAACACATGGTATTTCCTAATCGCAAGTCGGACATTGGCAGCTCAATAAATGCATACTTGAAAAACTCCAAAGATTTAAGCGATGAAGTGATACATCTTCTATTCACTGCCAATCGATGGGAATACAAAAAAGAAATGGAGGATTTACTTAACAGTGGTACAACGTTAGTGGTTGATAGATATTCATATTCTGGCGTGGCATACAGCGTCGCTAAGGGTAACTTGATGCGACATACTGTTATGAAAGTTTCCTTACCTCTTTCTTATTAAAAAATTTAAGGCTTAGATTTTGATTGGTGTTTGGCACCAGAAAAAGGTCTAATACGCCCGGATGCGGTTTTCTATCTTAAGGCACCATTAGAGCAGCTGATGAAACGTGGAAATTTTGGCGGAGAAAGGTTTTTATATTTGTATATATCTATGTATGTGAAAAGGAAATAATATATTCCCTTTGTTCCGATTTTTTTTTAGATATGAAGTCAAAGAAATGCAATTGAAAGTAGCCAGCGTATTTGATTATTTATCTGAGTCTCAAAAAGATTTCTGGCACATAATCGACGCGAGTGAAACAGAAGACACAGTGTTTGACAATCTACGCACAAAGATCTTAGAAATTGTGGAGCAAGTGAAAAACAAGCCTCTAAGGATTCTTTAACAGAAGAATACTGACCGTGTTTTTTTAGGGGCATATGATGTTGCTAAAGCGACCAACTCGTTCTTAAAAAAAAAACGGTTTTATTACTGAGGGTTCCACCGGATCATAAAGTGATTTCAATCAATTTACAGCAATAGGATATAAGGGTAAAAATTTCAGTACTAGACCAAGACTTGTTAGTGGTCAACGAGTCAATTGAACTAGTTATGATAGTTAAAATTGAAACAAAGGGAATACTTATGTATTCTTCAAATCTTCGCATTTCATATCATATCGCCAGAATGAATTAAAGTCGTATGTTACATTTTATTATTGACGATATTTAGGATATATGTATGTAGGTTGTCTAGAAAAAGGTGGTGCCCGTTTTTCTTTCCGTTATAAAGTTTTTACAAACGACATGTATTTATTCCGGCGTATGTACACTTCCATTTTTTTTTTATAAACTAGCACCCATATTCATAAAAAATAAAAAAGGGTTATAAAGCTGTTATAATTCCAAATTCGTATGGAAATGTTTTAAAAAGCGTTATAAACCAATTTTTATTTTTTGAATAGTTGTGATATTTGACTGTTTAAGCTTTTATTTGCATTTTTATAAACCTTTAAATTAACAGTTGTGTGACGGTAGTGGACAGTTTATTTTGTTTATTTTATAAATTATTTTCTAGTGAGTAAGCGGAAAAGAAATGTGGCTCACCACACATTTTTGACTAAATAAATGCACTGTTAATTTTTGTAAAATAGTCTGTTTCTTTCAAAGGCGCTTTTAATATAAATTTGTCTACGCTATATACTTACCCCTTTTTTCACTCAACGATGGCACTCACCTTGAACTGGTTTAGAGGTTTACGTCAAGCGCTCCAGGCTAATCAGGGGAGCTAATATGGTTACGAAAAAGCGGAGGAAGAAGTAGCTACAACCTGTAAGTATACACCCAGAGATTTTGGTAGATCCTCTCCAAGGAAGAGCAAATGCCTTTCTTAGAGCATATGAGGGATAGCATGAATCAACACCCACCAAACCACTTGACCTATCAAATGCATTCGACACGGTCAACCACGCCACACTCCTTCGAGATCTGGGAGAGACACCGCTCCCTGCCGGCCTTAAAAGGTGGACCGCTAATTACCTCAATGGTCGGCAGGCATCAGTCAAATTCAGGAACAAGAAATCTAGGCCACGAAGAATAAAACAAGGGGTGCCGCAAGGTGGTGTTCTCTCCCCCCTTTTGTTTAATTTCTATATTTCGAGTCTCCTTCCCCTCAGTACCTGGGGAAAAGACAAAGAAACATTGCTTGCTACATATAAGGCTATTGGCCGGCCGGTTATTGACTATGCTGCGCCCATATGGTTGTTGTTGTTGTTAACAGTGCTTGTTGTTGTTGTTGTTAACAGTGCTTGTTGTTGTTGTTGTTAACAGTGCTTCGCCCTGCCCCAGATTGGACAGGGTTACACTGAAATAACAGCCCTTGGCCGGGTGAAAAAACCCGGGTCATTCCCGTGCGATAGAACCGGCTTCGCCCTGCCCAATGGGCTCGATCACTCTAAATTGTCATCAGGCTCTTCTAACGGAAGTCCGAGGAAGCGCGCAGTTTCCACAGGGTTGGACCAGAGTGATGTGGGTGTTAGAAGAGTGGGTTCAACTGAACAGGAAAAGAGATGTATGGTATCATGAGGGGTCATACCACATGCAGGGCATGTGTTTGGTATGTTGGGGTTCAGTCTGGATAGGTAAGAGTTTAACCTATTACAATATCCAGAGCGAAGTTGTGCTAGTATGACTCTAGTCTCCCTCGGAAGTACACGCTCCTCTTCAGCCAATTCAGGTGGTTGAGTGTTAATAACGGGATTCACAGGCCGAGATCTGAGGGATCTGTCTACCGACTCAGTGTGGAGGTCATTTAGAGCCCGTCTATGGTTCCGCAGATCAAACGGCAAAGAGATATGATGCCGGATCTCATCGTAATGCTTACGGAGATGTCTCCTTATGTCTCTGGGGGGCGGTGCTACATCCAAAAGATGTCGGTTTGGATGACTAGGTTTATGACAGTTCAGAAGGAACTGTCTACTCAAAAGTTCCACGTGCTCTTGAACATTGAGCAATTTTGCCTCTTGATGGAGGTGAGACGCAGATGACATAAGCAGGCATCCCGTAGCAGTTCTGATGGCGGTGTTTTGGCAGACTTGCAATTTCCTCCAGTTGGTGTCAGAAAGGTTGGGCGACCATATAGGCGCAGCATAGTCAATAACCGGCCGGCCAATAGCCTTATATGTAGCAAGCAATGTTTCTTTGTCTTTTCCCCAAGTACTGCCGGCCAGTGACTTGAGGATCTTATTGCGGCTCTGTACCTTTGAGGCTATTGCGGTGCCATGACCAGCGAAGGTGAGGCCGTTGTCAAATGTCACACCCAAGATTTTTGGGTGGTTGACAGTAGGTAGAGGTACTCCATCTACGTGGACATTTAACTCTTGCCCCATCTGCGCCTTCCATGTAGTAAACAGGGTCGCCCTAGATTTAGTCGGAGACAGGGTCAGATTACGCTCGGTGAAGAAGCTGGAAAGGTCATGGAGGTAACTGTTGATTCTAATACAGAGTTCATCAATGGAGGGACCCTTGCCCGAGGCCATTATCGTGCAGTCTTCAGCGTAGGAAACAATGGAGACTCCCTCTGGTGGGGGGGGAAGTCTCGAAATATAGAAATTAAAAAAGAGGGGAGAGAGAACACCACCTTGCGGCACCCCTTGTTTTATTCTTCGTGGTCTAGATTTCTTGTTCCTAAATTTGACTGTTGCCTGTCGACCATTGAGGTAATTAGCGGTCCACCTCTTAAGGCCGGCAGGGAGCGGTGTCTCATCCAGATCTCGAAGGAGAGTGGCGTGATTGACCGTGTCAAATGCATTTGACAGATCAAGTGCCACGAAAACCGTCCTATGGTTTGGTGGATGTTGATTCAAACCGTTGTTAATCTGCGTTGTAATGGCGTTCAAAGCGGATGTCGTGCTATGAATTTTGCGAAAACCATGTTGATGATCGGCCAATTTTAGATTTGTAACGAAGCAGAATGGACTCTAGCAATTTCACTACCGGCGAAAGGAGGGATATCGGACGATAAGACTCTCCTAGGTTCGCCGGCTTCCCTGGTTTTAATAGGGGAACTACAATCGCTTGTTTCCATATCTCAGGTATAACGAAGGTAGTTAGAGAGAGACTGAAGAGAGCCGCTAAATAATTCTGTCCTTCATGGCCAAGGTGTTTGATCATCTTCATGGCAATTCCGTCGGGTCCGATGGATTTTGAGGGTTTGGCCTTCATTATGGCTTCCTTAACCTCTGCGACTGAGACGGCAATGGGCGCAGTAGAGTGTTTGTGTTTGCGCACACGTCGGAAGGCTCTTCTCTTAGTCCTATCCGCAGGTGGATGCATTATATACAGCCGGCAAAAGGAGATCGCGCATTTCCTGGCGTCCGATTTGACACTGTCGCCGAAAGCAATGGCGACCTTGTCTTTGTGTTTGGTCGGATTGGATAGGGCCTTGACAGTCGACCATAATTTGCCGACTCCGCCGGAGAGGTTGCATGTCTCAAGGTATTGTTTCCACTTGGTCAGCTTGTGTTCGTTGACAATCCTACGGGATCTGCGGGATTGATAAGTCTCACTTGGTCGCGTTCTCTTGCCATCGCCGCAGCTTCTGCCGGGAAATTCGGACGAATTTCTGGTATTCTGCCAGCAGGAATAAAGCGGCATGAGGCTGAATCGATGATCTTGCGAAACTCTCTTTCGCCTTTGCGTACGTCCGTTGGAGTGGATAAGGCAGCGAAGGAGCGCTCTGTATATTCAGTAAAGCGGTCCCAGTCCGCTTTGGTGAAGTTGATGTATGTTATTTTATCAGTCGTTATGAAGTCGGTCGGTCGTTCAACAGAGAGTAAGATGGGTAGGTGGTCTCAAGCTAATGTAAGCATCGGTCGCCAGATGACAAAGTTAATAAGGCCCGCGCTCGTTATGGAGATGTCTGGTGAACTGTGACAGTTACCTGCCACCCTGGTGGGGGCATCTCCATTGACTGTACAGAATGCTGAGTTATCTATTTGGTCTGCAATTGCGTGTCCTCTGCTGTCTGCTGGCAAGTTGGAGTGCCAGAGATCGTGATGTGCGTTGAAGTCGCCTAGGATTAGACGGTTATCGCCCCTTAGCAACGCACTAATATCGGGATGATAATCCCATATGGTCGCCAAATCTTGCTGACACCAATTGGAGGAAATTGCAAGTCTGCCAAAACACCGCCATCAGAACTGCTTCGGGATGTCTGCTTATGTCATCTGCGTCTCACCTCCATCAAGAGGCAAAATTGCTCGATGTTCAAGAGCACGTGAAACTTTTGAGTAGCGGTTCCTTCTGAACTGTCATAAACCCAGTTATCTAAATCGACATCTATTGGATGTAGCCCCGCCCCTCAGAGACATAAGGAGACATCTTCGTAAGCACTCCGATGAGATCCGGCACCGCATCTCTTTTCCGTTTGATCTGCGGAACCATAGACGGCTCTAAATGACCTCCACACTGAGTCGGTAGATAGATCCCTTAGATCTCGGCCTGTGAATCCCGTTATCAGTACTCAGCCACCTGAATTGGCTGAAGAGGAGCGTGTAGTTCCGAGGGATACTAGAGTCATGCTAGCACAACTTCGCTCTGGATATTGTAATAGGTTAAACTCTTACTTATCTAGACTAAACTCCAACATACCAAACACATGCCCTGCATGTGGTATGCCCCCTCATGATACCAAACATCTCTTCTCCTGTTCAGTCGAACCCACTCTTATAACACCTACATCACTCTGGTCCAACCCTGTGGAAACTGCGCGTTTCCTCGCAGTCATCAACAAGTCCAGCGAACTCGAGAACCCTGGTAAGCCTAGTACCACCAGTGTGAATAATGAACCCAGGGAGGAAGCAAAGAGAATAGAGCACAATGGGAAGGGTGTAAAAAAGTATTCAAACCTCAGGGTAACACAACCAAACAAACAACACACAAGCAACACCAAAAAACACTGCTAGACAACGGATGACATCATGACGGTTCGGCTGGTAGAGTAGCGTATTACGGAAGGAGGAGGTGAGATGACCTAGAAGGTTCTACTGGTCATAAAAAATCGCTGCCGGAGCGCAGCGGGTTCATATCTGGCAAAGGACTGCCACTTTGGACAAACAACCACTTGGTAACTTCAGCTACTGAGAGACAGGCCAATAACGTCGAAGAGCTCACACTGGTGGCACCCAGACAGCAGAGTAGCTCGGAAGCCCTCAGTGCTGCCCTAGAACTACCCGGCCGACGCCCTCAGCCAAGAAGACCTGCGACTACGACTAAACGTCGGTATAGACAACCGAGTAAAATAAGAGGGCTTCAAGCTAAACTACTAGGGCCGTCCGAGTCAGGCTGTGTAGTAGTATTCTTGCAGCACTTTGCAGAATCAACAGCCCCCTGCACCAACTGGGTATACGGGCAGAGGACACAGGCCGATTCTGTCACACAACAGCAGAGACTGCAGAGCACATCCAGGAATAGGGCAAAACTCTTGGGATCACCATGGTCAGAGCATAAGCACATACAAAGCCTCAAGAAAACGGAAATAATGAGTAAATGTGTTAATAATTTGTGTACCTTAGCCGCTGGATTTGGTAGCGGTTTAGAAACAGCCAAAGGTAAAACGATCTCTAGTGCATGTAAATAAATGAAAAATTCTGGGTGAGAATATGAGACTGGATCATTCCGATGTTTTACTTTGCTGTTCAGTCAGATGGTGAAGATAAAAGTCTTGTATTCCTAAAGCTCCTCTTTTTCCATTTCAAACGGAAGGAAGTTGAAATTTTTTTCGATTGCGTTAAGATAACTAATACAACTTACCCATATGATTTTCCCAATAAAAAAAGACGGATACAAATTTTCCATTTAATTCTAATCATAATAGCTTTTATATGTATTAATAATAATTGTAGTTTTTTGCATCAAACTCGTTTGAACTCACGTCATATTGTACTTTAATTCATAAATGGAATTTGACTTAAATAAATTATCCAGGATCTCTAAAGATTACGACTATCGTTAGCCCCATTGTCCCAAAAAGTGCAATCTCTTTATGAAATCGAATTAATTGGGATATTGGAATACTTCAAAGCCCACTCCATCAGCATTTTCATCACGATTCAATCCATTTACATTAAAAAAATCAATTTGTTGCGGTCGAATCTGCCGAAAGCCCTCACCTTCTTCGTAATCAGCATTTGCTTGTTCATTGGCATATCCCCCATAACGTTTCTGTAATCGATGATATACCGTTATATCCCCATGATCGTGCTTCGGCCACATACATTCGCAACCCGAAGGTACGATACGTATTTCTGATTCCCAACATTCACCTGAAGATATCTTACTACGTCTTATGAGATGTATGGTACGATTTAATTGGATGCAAGAGAAACCGGCTTCTGAACAAACCTGAAGATAAAGTCAATTCAATAGAACATGTTAGGACGTGATTAGTGTCTTTAAACTTCATCCTCATATTTACCCGATTTTTCCGGAGCTCGTAGGTATTCAAATTATGTTGATGCGCGCATGTAACTTCGATGTATTGATTAGGGCGGTATTCAAACCCAGCTGTTTCCAAAGGTATCGACGTACGTTTTGTGGGGCAAAGGGACTGGTAGATTATCTGCAAATGAAAATTCCAGAAAAATAGTTTAAATTGAGTTGTTTAAACATAGTTTTTCACATCTTTTTCAATAGGAAAATGACGTGACCAGTACGTTTTCTTGTTCTTTAAGGCCTCAGTGTATCAAAATTTATTCCCTATATGTGGAAGGAGTCAAATGTGACTAGAAGTCTGGGTGCACCTATAAACTTAGTGTATTTTCTATGGACTAAGGCCAGGAGGAGCACTTTTTTTTTGCTTGTGTGACGTGGTTTCTTAAAGAATACCGTGCTCCAACTGCCATCAACGCTGGGCTGACACTTCTCCTGTGGTTATCGAAGGGCCACATTTATCCCTAATAATGAGTGTTTTTACAAGGGACTCTTCAAATGCATGTACGATGACGAGATGGAATCATCCACTTCAGGGAAGGAAAAGGCAGACATTTTGGCTCCCTTCCAACTCCAGAGTACTTATCCTGGATAGATATTGGTCTTATCTTATTAATTGAAAGTTGATCATTGTTAAAGAATGTGGTACCACCATGAAACTTTATTGGGCACAACTGAGTTTCGCCTTATCACGTCCAGCTGCCCCTTAGCCTAATCCTAATCCAAACTAACACCCAGCAGTGTTATCCATCGTCAGTGGGTTAGAGGGCTTGTAATATATCCGCGGGGTGCTATGCCTACTGTAGGCTAGGTTGTGCTGACTGGCCGCATGATGTCCATTGTAAGATGCGACTTAAATTATCTACGCGTAGGTTGAACGGACAGTCAGCTACCACCAGAAGGTGCTACTACCTGAGTGTACAGAAGTACTACTTGAGTGTACAGAAGTCATCCATGGAAAAGGACTGGCCAGATCGGTAACACGCCCCTAAACCTTCGCCGAGAAATTTCTTTGTAGACATCCAACGAAGAGCTTCTCAGAAACAAGGTATGAGATCAGAGAGATAGACTCCATAAGCCGCCTGTTCTCTTCCTTGGGATGTGGGGTTAATGTTATGAACCTTGGGTACCCGAATAGTGCTCCCATCTAAGGCGTACAGGACGATACATGGCCAGGTTGAGTTGGTCATAACCTGATACAAGGGTATGTTGCTTAGTGAATCTTTTTTAGCTACAATTTAACGATACAGATAAGATGAAATGAAATTGTGGTCGTCAGCGAAGTCGAGCAGGCTTTCTGAAGTCGTGAGCCACTCAAACCGCTGCAAACGAATTGATCAGTATTGCGTACCAAAACTAGTAAAATGAGATTTGGCGCTTATCTAAACTCGTTCCGCGTGAAGACAAAAAATATTAAACAAGGATACTTGCCCAGATCTAAAACCAATTCATGGTCGTCACCTGTTACGTACCGATCTAGTAAAATCAGGGTTTTGCCGTGCGCCACGCTTACGGACATTTTGTATGCCATAAGGTAAGTCCATATCCAGCTCTTCAGCATCCGCCAACAACGCAGAGTTAGCATCCGGTGGAGAACGACGCTGCATAATTACATGAATGGAGTTTTTGGAGCTGAAAAGTGCAAAAAGAAATATATTACCAAACAAGCAAGGGAGCTGAGGTCGGATGTAACCGGACATTAAATACTTATTGACTTAATTTTTGACAGTTTAATGACTACAAATACTGCAAACGAGTCCAAAAATGTTCAATTTACCGAATAACCACCTTCGACAATAGTAGAGAAAAATAGGAATAGAGAGTTCAAACATGGGCGGTACCACGCCCACTTTAAAAAAATTTTAAGATGGTTAAATTTGGTTTACCTAGGTAATTATTTTTGAAAAATTTTAATCGTGCAGTTCTTTTGGCTTCAGAGATATTGGCTTTCCAAATTTGCCGGGCAAAAGTAGTTGGTGCCACGCCTATTTTCATGAAGTTTAGAATTTTAATTCTACACACCGAATTCGAGCATTATAGGTAAAAATAATCACTCTTTTGTGTTTTTCAAAATGTTCCGTACATTACAAGAGGGCGTGGCTAGAGTTGATGTATCTCAAAATTTGCTCAAGTTATCGTGTTTGCAGACGGACGGATATATCTTAATCTATTTCTTTTTTTCTTTTGAACACTCTGTACACATATATTTATCTCGATTACTTTATACAGTTACTACATACCCTGCAAATAATTCCATTGGACTAGGATGAATACGGGATGATTCGCAAAGGAGGATACGACTCATGCCAGCTTTGATCTCTTTATAAGGGTTGAAGTGATCCCTTTTGTTTGAGCATGTCCTATGAAGAGACTAATTGTTCCTTTCATGCCTGAACCGGAAGTGTCGTTTAGACCCCCGTTTGTTCCCCCCGTTTGTTCTACTCTCAACACCTACACATATTAAAATAGCTAGTTAGACTTACCTCAACTATGCCTATAATGGAATAGTTGAGATCAATTATAGCCCACTGTATACGAAGGGTACCACTGTCAGTCACCCGATTTTTTGCATGCGTATAATATATCAATATACTCTCTGAGCTATGTTCAGCTAGTGTAATCATACCTGTTAAATTTGATTAGTAATTAGTAATCAATTAATAAGCCGCCTATCTTAATTGGTAATGATTATTTTATTATAAAAAATCTAACAAAAATCAAAAATTATCAAAAATTACTAAACAAAAAGTTGTTTTGATTACTTTTGATTATTTTTGATTTTTCTTGTTTTTTCTCAAAATTTTAATTTTTTATTTTTTTCAGTATTCTTGATGTGTACATTATGTGCTTCTTCAACAATACTGGAAAAAATCAAAAATAGTGAAAAATAATAAAAAAGAAATCTAAAATAATTAAAAGCAATCAAAACAACTTTTTTTTTTGATTATTTTTGATTTTTCTCTATTTTTTTCAATAATTGTAAAAAATCATAATATATTTTTGATTACATTTTTAATTAAATGGAAAATAATGATACAAAATTGAAAGTAATTGGCAATCAATCATTAAACGGATTCTCAAGAAAGTAATTAACCAACCGGCAGTCATTACTATTAGTAATCCTTATTTAACAGGTCTGAATATAATTAATTAATTAAGAAAATTTAAAAAGTTAAATTTTTACTTGTTTTCCTGTTTGGGACCAACACTCTTGTAAGGGTTATGCGCTTCAGTTCCAACACATGCATCGCGTACAGCCCCATCGAAAGCTTGTTTCCTTTTCTGAAAATCATCGAAGATTTCATCTAAATCCGAATGCATTACGCGCGACCCATCTTCTAGTTCCTCTCGTTGCAGCTTTAGTGCTGATTCACGCTCCGTAAGAGCTTTTGTTTTATGGTCCACGATTTCTGGTGGGTCTGGAAGTCTTGACACTGCATTCTGGGATTGTTGTTGTCTCAAATGCTGTTTGTAATCTATGTTGTTCTTGTTGTTATTTGAACTATAAAGTTTTGTTGCTTGATAATTTCCATCGTAATTAATCGTTTCCGGCCGCTGCAGTTGCTGTTGTTGACTGAGTCGTTGTCGTGCGGCTAAGAAAATATTTTTGCTTTTGGTATTCGATACACTATCTATATTGTTTGAGATGCAGATCGCAATGGAGGCCGTGAGAAGCAAGATCTGAAAAAAATAAAAGATTTATCACATTGTGCAAGTATATACAAAGACAATAAAATGAAAAATTATTAATCAATTTCAACTAAATTGTTCACAGGGCACTTTTAAACGCATGCAAGACGGCATGTAGTTCTGTTAGAGCTCAAATTTTAAAAATTGAGTTTAAAATTTTTTTTTTATGAAATGCACAACTGCTGATCGTTTGACAGAATTACCAGAAGTAGTCAACAAGAATTCTTCTGACTAAAAGAAAACCAACTTCCCACTGAGAGAGAACCATATTTACTCTAATTTTTGTGCTCTCTGTAGTCAAATAACCAAGCACGGGAGTGAATTCCTGTAGCTTCTGACTGTCTCTGACTCGTACGGGATCACAGCTATTAGCTGTGTTCGGTGACAAAATTTGCAAAGAAGGGTCAGTGAAGTGAGGATGACGTAAAACTCTCTTGAAACGCCAAAAGTAAAAAGTTTTCGTCGAAGAGGATTCAGTACATGATCAAATAATTTATATGGTCGCTTCAACTGACATAGCCTCTTCTTCTTCCTCATCCACACCTTATGTCAAAAGCTTAGAAAATAGGCGAATCGTTTTTGCGCGTTCCCTCTCACATGTGCATTTTGACATAAGAATTCACCGACGTCAAACGGTAATTTTGTGTTGTTGGCCGTTCGCGTCAACCATATAAATCATTAAATCATGATTCAGTATAAACTTGCAAGCAAAGCAGCTGTCGCTTCTTTGATTGGTTAATAGCTCAAATTTAAAAATGTTTGTTGTTGCTTGCCTATGTCACGATCAGCTGAGTGAAATTCTCACCGCAGAAACTTAAAACCCTCTCTCTCAATGAAATGTCAAAATGCGCTCTCTCGCTGCAAATGTTTTGTGTCACTGAACACTCTCGAGTAAAAATGTAGAAATTTTTTAAAAATGTTATCCTCACCGAACATAACTATTATTTCGTCGCTGGTACAACCGAGGTAGGCATGTCTGTTGTAGAAGGCGACTAAAATTGGCGAAATCGCTACTACGCAAGTGGTCTGGTGATTGTTCCGGAGCGCACCGGATTTATGTCCGACAAAGGACTGCCAATTTTAGAATAATATTGTTTGGCCATTCCATGAATGGATGTGCCGACTAAGCAGAGCGATCCTGCAAGAGTATCAAGGAGTTTGTGGCCCTCATACAGCGAAGCAAGATCTTCGACCCTTCTGAGGGCGAATAGAAGGGACCCTTTCAGATTAGTTGCGGTCCTCACATGGCACTGGACTATTGGGGCGCACGCGACACGGATGGGTCTGGGGCACAATACCACGTGCCGCAGTTGTAACCTTCCGGGAACGGAAGAGACGGTGGAGCACCTGCTGTGTGTTTGTCCGGCGCATTGCAGGAGCAGAATAAAATTTCTAGGGAAACCCTTGTTCGGGAGCCTTTCCGAGCGAAGCGATAGGAAGCTCGGGGAGCTTTTAAAATTTTTGGACTCAACGGCATGGATATAGAGGAATGGGAGTCCCACCACGCCAGCTTTCTGTAACAGTTTTCATTGATTAGTTCACGAGATGTGGTATCAAAACCGCGCATTTGCGTTAATTGGAGTCATATGGGACTCGCCACTCCAACCAACCAACCAACCAAGCAGGGCGAAGTACTGCTACAATAATAATAATAAGTTATACCACTAGGCGCACGCTAGTACGTCTAGACTGTAATGTTCTTTGCTACTAATATAAGTATGAATCCAGTAGAACTTGAAGCAAGATCTCTCCAAGCGATGAATAAGAGAGTACTCCTCTTAACATTCTTTTGGATCAATAACACTCTGTGCTCCGATTTTATTAATATTGGAGCAATAGGGGGACCTCCTCAAGTTAATTATAAAATATTGCTTCCTTCTATATATTTTTGAAGCGAAAGTACATATATTACAGATTTTTGAGTAAGCAGCATTTCTCTGCCAACAAAAGGAAAACAAATGTTGGACAAAATAAAAAGCAGAAATTATAGAAATACATACATATAATTCAGTACTGATACCATGTTTGGTCAGCTAAGTGGCCAGTTTAATTTTTGTTTCTTAATCCTATGTAAGGGAGGACAGGGTACATATGACACTTTTACAAAAAAGTCTTATATTTTCTACAAAACAATACATTTTTAAAAAATACATATCTTCGGAACCGCCTGGCTTTAAACATTCATTAATGAATATAAAAAATGAGAAAAAAAACCTTGAAAAATTGCACTGGTCAACAGTGATTTTGGTGCAGCTAAAAGTAAAACTGATTTCAAATATATTCGGTACCCTGATATAAACTGTATACTTACTTTTTTAATGCTACGTACAGTTTTCTAGATATGGTCAAGAACCACTTTTTAAGAGGTTAAGGCAAGTTTGGCCCCATGACTTTGTTTCTGTTTATTCTATCAACACTCCTACCAGTATACAAGTTGTTAATATGTCTTCATAAACGTCAGAGAAATTGCCAAAATAATGTGAAAAATTCAATTTTTTGTAAAATTTTTTCATTTTTAATCACGGTTTTCTCGAATAATTTGTCAACCAGTGCATATGTAAATTATTTTAAAACAATCTCCTATTAATTCTGTTTTCAAAGACATATAACTTTTTTATATCCGCGTAGATCTTCCTGGGATTTTCTACTTTAATACATTTCTACTGTGAAAAAAAAATAAAAAATTATATTTTATAAACATTTTTTCCTCCCCCTTTATTTTTTAAATTTTCTGTAATTAGTACTTTCGGGAGCGCGGTTTCAAGTGTTAGTGCCTTTCTATAAATAAATAAAAAAAATTCAATATCATGTCTTCATCACGAGGTAGTTGTGTCAATGACCCAAATGTGTTTTGCTACATTTGTGGGGAATACACAGTCCAAAAATTCAGGAAAAGTATAACAGATTTTATAAAAAGTGCTTATTTTTTGTACTTTGAATTGCAAGCTGTGAACAAAAACAAGCCGTGGATACCTCGAATAGTTTGCAAAATGTGCTGTGAACACTTGAGACAGTGGGTGAGTGGTAAAAGAAGCCATATGAGATTCGGGGTGCCTATGCAATGAAGAGAACAAACAAATCACTTCGATGACTGTTACTTCTGCTGTGTCGATTTGCGTGGTGTTAATGTTAAAAAAATGATATATCCAAACGTTCAATCCGCTAAGAAACCTTTACCACATTCAGAGGAAACACGTGTTAATCCAGTAAGCCTTGCAATTGAATACTGATTTTTTTTGACGCTTCTTTCTTTAACATGGGGGTGCTTCCCTCGTCTTCAGATTTTTACTAAAGACCCTTGTTCATGCTGCAAATGTACCCCAGTGTCAAATGTACTCCGTCTTACCCTATGCCCTTATTGCTGATATGTGAGGTATTTATGAGTTTTAAAAAAGTACTCTTCATTTGCTTCTATAGAAGGCTTGAGGAATGATTCTCTAAAGATCTTTCATTGGTAGTTTAGGAGGAATGTGAAATTACTTTACTCGTTACTTTCCAAGAAGATTTTCTATAATTCTCCAAAACTCCGCCATTATACTATTGTGAGTCTCATTGGTTATTATTGCTTTTTAAGAGGTGAAAGGTAGTTTTTCTATTACTCGCCCTCCTAGGACATGCAATGCCAAAGGGGGGTATAAAAAATTATATGGTAATACACAGAAGTACGAGGTGTGTTCAAAAAGTATCGCGAATTTTGAATTTTCGCAGGTTACGTATATTCGAATTTCGAATTTTTTGTGGCGTTATGTTGGTACTCATGTCTCTCACTTATGCCGACAAGCTCGGCCATTTTGAATGTTCAGTTAATTGTTGAAAGCTGCTTTGCTTGCACGTGTTTTGGATCGTCTTCGATTTTTACGCGAAATTCGTACCAAAATTGCTCAATTGTGACCAAAAACAGCATCGCATGAACATTGCTCATGAGATGTTAAACTCTGTCCGCGACGACCCAAATTTGCTCCAGAGGGTCATAACTGGTCACGAATCGTGGGTTTATGGTTATGACGTGGAAACCAAAGCTCAATCATCTCAATGGAAGCTGCGGCACGAACCAAGACCGAAAAAAGCGCGCCAAGTTCGGTCGAATGTGAAAGTTTTGCTGACAGCTTTCTTCGATTGCAGGGGCGTGGTGCATCATGAATTCTTGCCACAGGGAAGAACGGTCAATAAGGAATATTACCTGCAAGTTATGCGCAATTTGCGCGAAGCAATCCGCCAGAAACGCCCGGATTTGTGGAAGAACAAAAATTGGCTTTTGCACCACGATAACGCCCCTGCTCACGCATCGTTGCTTGTGCGCGACTTTTTGGCCAAAAACAACACACTCATGATGCCGCAGCCACCGTATTCCCCAGATCTGGCCCCCTGTGACCTTTTCTTGTTCCCTAAACTGAAGAGGAACATGAAAGGACGACGTTACGCTTCTCTTGACGAGATAAAGACGGCATCGAAGGAGGAGCTGAACAAGATACAAAAAAATGATTTTTTGAAGTGCTTCGAAGATTGGAAAAACCGTTGGCACAAGTGTATAATATCTCATGAGGATTACTTTGAAGGGGACAAAATAGATATTCATGAATAAATAAATAATTTTTGAAAAAACACAAAATTCGCGATACTTTTTGAACACACCTCGTATAGGGAGTAATAGGGAGTAATCTCACACTCTCAAGAGAGTACTCCGGGGTTAATGAAACGTTGATCCCTGGCTCTACTGGGAAATTTTATACAACAACACGTAAGACTTGTGTTTGTTAAGTTACTCGTATTATGCAAAGATTTGAGTTTCTTCTAACGTCAAATGTGCACACCGTTCCACAAATGAAACTAATTTAGGATTTACTCACTCTTGTTAGAGAATGTAATTCCACGAACTCACGATCTCCAAAAGTAGACAACTACTTATCTAAGAAGAAATCTCTGCTTAAAGTTATTGCGCTAAATGGAATTTCATCTTAACCCTTTTGTTTGTACTCTTTTGAAGAATTGTCTTTGGCCATGTCCAGTTGCTAGTTTGCACACGTTTTTATTTCGACACACTTTCTTCAAAATTTTTACATTATCTTATAACTTTTGTTGTGCTTTGTAAGTTTGGTTGCAAAAAGTTGTGTTGTCCATAAAGTTGTAAACAAAACAAAAAGAACAAATAAAGTTTTGTCAACATTTCCTAGTTTAGTGTTGAAGCGTTAAAGGTTTGAAGCCTCAACAAATATTTGAAGAAAAATACTCAAAACAAAAAGTTACATACTCGTAGAAGATAGCGGAAAGTGCACAGTGTTCTTAAAAATTTTTTCTAAGAAATTCACATTTCTTTTGTTATCAATTTTGAAGACGCGTAGGAAGAAAATTTAGAAATAAAATAATAAAATTGTTGTTTTCAATAAAAACGAACGACCGAAGCAGCTCAACCAAGCAACCATTTTGAAGCTGGTATTTAGTTATAAAAGGGACGGGTTGAGGAATAAAAACTATTACACAGCGCTACAAAGCGATAAGGCTAGTGATGCTATATTTATAACATTGTTCACATAACGGGCATTTGTAACTTCATAACGGGATCGAGATTATTTATAAAGTTCCATTTATGAACATTTTTAGGAAGAAAAGAGAAATTGATTGAGCCAAGTCCGTCTATACACACAATGACTTTATGTATTTCAATGCAACTTTGGGAAACAGATTACTTACCGGTTAAGGAAAAGTGCACGGACGAAGTGTCGGCCAAATCACAGCTGATAACGTCATAGAAAAAACATTGGGTGGCCATAAATCATACACTTTTTAGAAACCATACACAAGCAAAAAAGCGGGTCAGGGACGCAGGTAGAATAGAAGGCTCTTAAAAATGAGAAATATGGAACGATACCCTGAAATAATACGAAAGTGGTTTCGGGGAAGCTTTTTATTCATTTGCCTTTTGCATTTAGCCTTTTACCATCCCCACCCGAAAAAAACCCTTTGAAAATATTTTATACAAATGTGGCCCTTAACCGAATTAGCCTATTTATTCCGGTACATTCCTTGTATAATATCTTGAGCAGTTCTTTATTTATGATTAATAATGGTTGCTTTTTATTCCAACAATTTGTTGGTTTTTACGGCCTATACATTTTCAAGTATCATGAATATGAATATAGCAAAAATTATTATTGTTTTTTTATTTTTATTTTTTTTAATAATTTATTTAATTAATAAAAGTTTTTAATTGAATAGAAAAGGAAAATTTTCAGAGACAACCCCCAAAGCTTTTCTTATAGATCCATCCAGTCTAGCAGCTTCCGAAATGGATCTATAAGAAAAGCTATGGTGGTTGTCTCTAAAAATTTTCCTCTTCTATTCAATTAAAAACTTTTAAAAATTAAATAAATTATTAAAAAAAAAAAAATCCAATAATATATTTCGCTATAGAAAAATTATTAGTGACCTTGAGCTGATTCATATTCATGATATGATTAATAATATTTGGCAAAATGGCCATTTCAATCTACTTTCCACAATAAGCATTTCTGTAAGAAATACATTCGAATCTTATTTGAGATGAGATCCGTTTTTAAATTTCCAACAATGATGTTTCACGTGAGATCAATTGGAGAAGCAGTCCATTCTCCTGATTCCGCTGTTTTCCTTACATTTTTATTTCTTTCCTTTATTTAATTTAATTTAATTTAGTTTAATTTAATTTAATTAAAATTCATTTCTTTTAATTTTATTTAATTATATTTTATCTTATTGTACTCTATTTTATACATTTTTTTATTTTTTAAAATTTATTTATTTTAATTTTTTTTTTTTTTATTTAATTTTATTTTTTATTTAATTTAATTTTATTTCATATTATATTATTTTATTTTATTTTACTCTATTTTATTTTATTTTGTTTTATTTTATTTTATTTTATTTTATTATATTTTATTTTATTTTATTTTATTTTATTTTATTTTATTTTATTTTATTTGATTTTATTTGATTTTATTTTATTTTATTTTATTTTATTTTATTTTATTTTATTTTATTTTATTTTATTTTATTTGATTTTATTTGATTTTATTTTATTTTATTTTATTTTGTTTTATTTTATTTTATTTTATTATATTTTATTATATTTTATTTAATTTAATTTAATTTAATTTAATTTATTTTATTTTATTTTATTTTATTTTATTTTATTTTATTTTATTTTATTTTATTTTATTTTATTTTATTTTATTTTATTGTATTTTATTGTATTTTATTTTATTTTATTTTATTTTATTTTATTTTATTTTATTTAATTTTATTTTATTTAATTTACTTTAATTTAATTTAATTTAATTTAATTTAATTTAATTTAATTTAATTTAATTTAATTTAATTTAATTTAATTTAATTTAATTTAATATAATGTAATTTAATTTAATTTAATTTAATTTAATTTAATTTAATTTAATTTAATTTAATTTAATTTAATTTAATTTAATTTAATTTAATTTAATTTAATTTAATTTAATTTAATTTAATTTAATTTAATTTAATTTAATTTAATTTAATTTAATTTAATTTAATTTAATTTAATTTAATTTAATTTAATTTAATTTAATTTAATTTAATTTAATTTAATTTAATTTAATTTAATTTAATTTTATTTTATTTTATAAAATAAATTTAACATGAATAAACAGTTATTTTGTTTTTGTACACACACTCACATTAAAACCAGTCAGTCAAGATTGCAAGCAGCGGCAGAATCGCGGTTACAGGAAGCGGCGTGTAACTTTTCTGGACAGCCGATACCGAGCCCAAAGATGTTCACACATCGGAATATAATATTATAAATACTCCCTTTTTTCATTAATATATATCTTTTTATTTCTTTCCTTTCTTTAATGTTTTGGCAAAAATGGTAACTTTTCGTTCGCTCACGTGTTTTGATTAATTTTGATGTCAGAAATGACAGAAAAGATGAGTGCTGCAAGGTGTACAAATTGTAAGTACTTTCGCCGGTGTTCCACGGACAGTCACTGCAAGAACCTTGCAAGAAATGAAGCTTTTTCCAGAGTTTTTTGCAATGAGCTACCACTGTGCAGTAACGTAAAAATTAGTGACACAAAATTTAAAAGCGGTGAGCGCAATTTGCATTTATTGTTGTGATTTTGCAGTTTATGTTGAGAGCGTGTCACCTACCAAAGTTTTTGTGTACTTAGGTCATGCTTTCCAGCCAACTTTTAGTACACTTTAGTAAGCGTATCGTCCCTCGAGTATATTTGATCCTTTCTTGCAGTTTTTCTCACTGAAAACATTTTATTTATTAAAATTTTGCTGCCTGTTTTGTTTCAAAGTTTTCTGGCAACTTAAAAATTATCACTACAACAGTGTCAAGCAGCCTCCAACATTTATGTAAGTACATTTTTAACTTTCAAAAGCTTATTCGCTTAAGTTGATGCGCTTTCTGGTTGGACTTTTAAAGCTGTCATTAGTACATGCACTAGTTTGTTGGCCATTTACAAAACGTCACGCTCTCTTGCAATTCACCTTGTATGATACTTAACGCATTACGGCTATACAAATTTTTTATGATCAAAAATTTTGTCATACAACAGTGCGAATTCTATGCAAGAGCGATAAAGATGATAAAGTACTGAAAACACCTAAATGCAAAATTATTGCAGTAAATTTCACAAAACGTGTATTGCTTATAGCAGAATTATAAAATAGGAGAATACTTCTGTTTACCAAGGATGAGATCAAGTTATCCTTTCTTTGCGCTCACTAACCTAAATTGGGAACAAAATTGAAGACAAGGCCGTCCTCAATCATCAGTGGAGGTCTTCTTCTATGTATGATACCAAAGCGAGGCTTCGATGTAATTACCTCCTACGTAGAGCTATAACAGTTCATCATTGAACATCCTTCGATAAGAGTCTTTGCCACACGAGCAAGTACCATACACCTTCATCTCATCAGATTTTAATACCAACCAATATTCTGAGACATATATCTTGACTTATAGAGCGTAATTTTTGTTCATGAAGAAGAAACTTTAATTATCAGTTGCCAATCCAGTTCTAAAAATCACTTGTTGGCAAGAGTTGTTGGTTCTCAAAAAGGCGAAGGAATTCACGACTTCGAGTTTGTATTTCATTTAGTTTTTGTTTATTTTCCTCGTAAAACATATCACTATGTTGTCGTTGTAACAAAATACCTTGTCTATTCGGGTTTTTTGGAAGTAAAATGGAAGCTTTAACCGAGCTTAAGTCTGAACAGATAGAAGTTAAACCTATTGCAATATCTTGACCCAAGTTTTGCTAGAGTGACTCACGTTTCCCTTAGTAGACCGCATTCTTTTGCAGCTACAGGTGGTGCTTTGGTTTGTGTGGCGGCGTTCACTGGACGGAAATTCTCAAATTAATTTAATAAGCTCGTTTGAATGCTGTTAAGAGACTAGCAGCCTCAAGTAGTTGTCTCTGCAGTTAGCGAGCATTTAGCAGGAGTGGTCTGTTTCGCACCTCATTATGCTTTAGAACTCATCAGTAGTGGACAAACCGGATAAGATTACCTTTCCGCACTCTCAACTAGTGATATGTTGGACTTTACTAAAGTCGTCTGAACAGTTAGGCGTCAGTTGGTTTGATTGACAGCCACCGCTTGTAAGAGAGTCTCACTTGGACAACATAAACTTGAAGAATCGCTGCGTTGCAAAAATATGAGAATAATATTCATCTCGACTCCAATAAACTCCGGCTCAGTTGAATTTCCTATCAACACCAAAATTCAGTAGTAGAGGATAAAAAGAAAACAGGGGAAGGATGACTTGGCCACCCTTGATGTTTCCGATAGGCATCGGCTATATCTAAAAAGGGTGTAATATAATACGCAACGGACAAACTATCCCCGACATTTACACACCAAATAAATGATGAAGACCCAAATAAGTATATCCTATAACCGATTGCCAAGTGCGAAGTTCTGTCAAGAGCTGAACAGTTAAACATGACAAAGCGATAATTCTAACTAATCATCCTTGATGTAATTGCAGCAGGAAGAGTGTGTTGACAAGCATCGCGTGCACTCTAAGGGTAAATGACCCAATGAGCCCATTTTGTTTTAGAAAGTTTGCAATATCTTGCCGGTGTTAACGTCTGCCCAGCGCTTGCTCTGCTGACTAGTGAATCATCTGTTCAATTGCTGAATATAATTGGTAAGAGGAACACCTAGTTTCCTTTTCTTCTTCAAAAGTATTCAATCGGGATAAGAGTTTCTGCTTACTACAAAATAGTTCGAGTCAATCGATAGAAAGGTCACGCATTCCCAGATCACCCTCGAAATCACCACTTTTGAGTTCAGATCCTAAATAGCCACCGAATTCCATAACTGTTGTATCACTGGTCGATGGAAGTCTTACCCGGTTTGAAGGCTCACTGATTTGGTTTTTAGTAACATATTTAGAATCCCGAAAATAACATAATAATTACAAAATCATGCTCTATCTCGCAATTTACCAAAGAGGAGAAGTAATTATTCTGCGCCTCGTTTATCAGTTTGCCATTACTGTACCGGCATTGAAGCTTTGCGGCATCCGCCATCACTGATCTACACAAGCTTAATGTAACATACTGTGCGTCATGTCGTATACGCGACATACAACGAATGGATTTTTTGTCTACATAAATAAAAACCAAAATGGCGTAAATAAATCAACACTTCTATGTAGTCTTCAAAAGTAACAACCATGTTTAGCTTGAGTTGAATTTAACTTCAATTTGCGCTCCCAAAGGGCCAAAATAATCCTAGTTGATATCTGTTTAACCATATAAAAAATTAATTTTTGCGGAATGCTGAATTAAAAGTTATTTTCTCATTACTCTCATAACATTATCTTAAACATCCAGCTGCGTTCAATATAATAGTAGTGAAATTAAAATGGATATTATTCGCTGAAATAAGACGAAGTTGTGATTTTAATAATTTTCATTTAAAATATATTAAATGAAAATTATTAAAATCACAGCTGCTTCTTATTTCGACGAATGATATCCATTTTAATTTCACTACTTCTATATTGAACACAACTGTATGTACATATATGAACAAATGAATGCACGTTTCTCGTAATATTCGATCACACGGCTCTAATGTAACTGCCCTCTCCCACAACAATTTCTACGATTATGCACACTTATGCATAAACAAATACCCTACAGTGAACCCCCAAAGATGTCAGGAAGCATACCATTATACAACTAGAATTTTGCGACAGGTACCGAACTAGTGCAAAAAGAACTAAACTTATACCAGTAAAAATTTAAAGCTAGGCAGGTTGCTAAAATGTTCAGAATTCGAAAAAAAAGACTAAAGCTTTTTTTTTTTAATTTTCTTTTCTCTTAACTCGAAGTTGTGATGTCGACGAACCGAGTACTTATCAACAGTGGCCGACCGCATTTAAATCATTTTCGCTTACCACCGTTGAACTAACATTTTTTGTCGATATTGAACTAACAGGTGGCGCAAAAGTAAGCTTCCGATGTTCAGCATATCGGTTGTGGCACGTGCAGTGTGTGCTGTTGCACCGTCTTGTTGGAACCACATGTTTTCCAATCCCAATTCATCAAGTTGCGGCAAAAAGAACTCGTTGATCATTGCTCTGTAGCGCTCACCATTCACAGTAACCGTTTGGCCCCGACCGATTATTGGTCAAATAAATAGTCAGCAATATTCCGCGTTCTGGAGCAGTGTAGCGTAACATTGTTTATTAACGTGTATTTCGCAGGTGTTTACTACACAAATGTCAAAACAGAACTGACTTTAGGGGCCAATCGCAAAATTTATAGCATTTTCTGATAGGAGGATTACTTTTGCGCCACCTTGTAGTTTCCTAAAATTTGGCTTGCCTACATTTAATAAATTGTAATCGCTTCCCTCCCACTTGGATCTTCTTCTACATTTATCCGTGTTTCTTCTTTTTTCTTTCTGTTTTTGCTTTTCCCCCAACCCCATATACCGTTACTCTTCTTTATCCTCTTCATTTTTCTCTAGCACCACCTATATTTCAAATTTCTATTCCTACTTCTCTTCTTCTCCCATTTCCTTCGCGGGTACTGATATGTCCATAGCTTCAAATATATATCGAATCACTTTTATTTGCTCCTGGTACCGCTTCCTGTTGCCAGGGTTTCTTTGATGTATAGAACAGATATCTATATATAAAATATCATTAACTTGAATCAAATGAATTCCTAACTATGCCGAATTGCTACTTAAAATACACTGGGGGCTTTTCTGAACCTATCGTGAAAGTTTTATAGAGATCGACTATAAACTGTGGATATTAATGAAGAACAAACAAACCCCAAAAAATGTGGGCGTCGCACCGCCCACTTTTCCAAAATTATGTAAATCTTAACTAAAGGACACATATATCCAAATATCATTAATTTAGACCAATTAAGTGGCGTGGCACCGCCCACTTTTCCAAAATTATGTAAATCTTAACTAAAGGACACATATATCCAAATATCATTAATTTAGACCAATTAAGTGGCGTGGCACCGCCCACTTTTCCAAAATTATGTAAATCTTAACTAAAGGACACATATATCCAAATATCATTAATTTAGACCAAATACGGTCAGAATTATGACGAATTGAAATTATATATAGTCTGGGGCGTGACACCGCCCACTTTTCCAAAACTATATATAGCCTATGCTTTAGCCCATGATCCCAAGAATATACTGCGAAAATGAAAAGGACACGCAGCCACACATTCATTGTTATTTATAAGATGAAAAAAAGACATTTGGCTGACTAGTTTGGAAGTAGTTCACAACTAGTTGCTTTGACGGCAGCGTACATTTACACATACACAAAAATAATTATGTATGCATTCTGTCTATACTTTTGCTTTTTGCACTGTCACTTGACCTCATCATTGATTTATTGCCCCATGAATGGCGCCTCATAGCAATGTTAAGAGGGCAAAGCTCAAGCCTCAGAGCCAGGAATATTTATATGTGTATATATGTATATGTAGTGACTGATTGACCGACTTGTTGATTTTTGTAACAAACTCAAGCTGCAGCAACAACACAGCACTAGTAGTAAAGCATCGACAGCATGGCGTTGCCTGTACTGAGCGGATTCCATGCCATGACATCAACTTCCAACATCAGCAACTTGTCCAACACTCAGGCAGCACTTGACGGATTTGTGTGCTGATAGCGCTTTTGTGCTCTCACTTTAGAGCCAATGTTCTGCCCGTTAGCTGAGCGCGAGCGCTCTGTGACATTTTGTGGCCGGAAACACGAGCATTGGGATTTGTTGATTGGTGTTAACATGTCAGCGTATGAGACTCGAGGGTAATTGCTTGTTATCAGTTGCGGGCAAGATGAGTGGAGACATAGAAAAGGGAAACTAGTGAAGGCAGAAGGTAAAAAATTATGTACAAGTGAATTGACAGTTATGGGAGATAATTTAAAGAATGCATTAATTACTCTCTGTATTTTTGTTCTTATTATTTGGTGTGACGCAAAGTTTGTTGTTGTTGCAGTTGTTGCTAGTGTTCGAGCGAAATGTGTATAAGTGAGTAATACTGACATTTTTATTGACATCCCTTTTCCTCTGTTTTCAACGGTGGATGACGTTAGGAATATCTTCTGGGCTCGAACAATGTCACTTATTCGCATAACTTGGGCCATCCAACAAAGCTGCTGTGTTTTAGTTCGCTGAACTATGTCGACGCTTGCGTAACTAAATCTCATAGGACTGCAACCGAAACCGAAAAAGAGACCATAACCGTTTAAAAGCGATTTTATTTTCGAAACCGAAAGTGTAATCGTTATTTAAATGGTTCCAAAAGGTTTCTGGTTTTTTTTTTTTAACTATTTAATTAATTTTGTGGAAATATATTTTCCTTTTCAACAAGCCATCGGAAATTTTCGGGGAGGTATCAAAACCACCTATAGTTTTAATTCTAATATATTTTTCTAGTAAAAAGCTACTACTAACCGAAGCTAAAATATTAAAGGCAACCTGCTAGGGATCTAGAATATCCCCGCTGTAGGTATGCCTGTCGTAAGAGGCGACAGAGAGGGGTCAAATAAGAAGTTACCGCTACAGTCGGGCTGGTACCAGAAGGTACTAGTACCGAAGCGTAATTGCTTAATTTCACCAAAAGATCCCGTCACATTAGTCAAACTTTCAGTGAAGTGTTTTGCGGTTACAATAATAACAACAACAACGAATTTTCTTCGGGAACTAAGGAGTTATGCCATCCCTTTGAATGTGGCAACGGAAAGGTCAAAAGAGGCTTGCTTACGATGCCTAAGAGACTCGTGCATAAATTTTGGGAATCTCCTCGTTCATGAGTGAGGCATTTTATTCCAGTTTTTTATTCATGTTAAGGTGGGATTTTGAATCCACAAATGGTTTTTCCAAAGTTATTTATTATTGAAGTTAAAGATTTTTTTACAAAATTAAATGAATTTATATCCTTCATCGGCGAGAAACATAATTTTTTCAAAATTATTATAAGAATATGGGAATCTTCTAGTACATTCAAGCTTACTCCTGCTAAATAGCTTTTCACAGTGTCAAAGAGTAATTTTAAGTACCACACCCAAAAAAAAAAAAAATTGGCGAATCTTGAATTCAAATCCGTCAACAGACTTTACCTAACGGATCATGGTTCGGCTCTAACCCGGAACAACGAAAACAAAGCACTTTATTATATTTTTTCTGTATAGATTTTTTTGTTTTGACCTTGTTTCCAAAGTAAAAAAATATTGAAGGCTTGATTACTCTGGTATGGCCCGCCAAAAAAAGTTTTCATTCAGAACTGTTTTGTGAATAATTTAATTTCCTACAAAACTAGTATATGCAACAAAATTTTTTTATTTTAATGGTTTGGCACTTTCAATGAAAAAATTAGATGAGTCCAAAAAATCTAAACTAGCAATGGCAAATCGCTAAAAATAATTATAAATGTTTCAAACTTATACAGCATTTTTTTCGTCATTCTAAAAAATAATATTAATTTAAATAAAAAAATAAAAAGAAAATGGTGTTGGGCCCAGTCTACTGCGCACAGACTGCTAAGCGTCATTTAAAGAAGAAGAAAAAAAATAAAAACTAATCAAAATGCATTGTTCTAGGCAGCTAGGCTGTAAATCGAAATTTATCTATGTCCTTTTTTTTGCTTCTTCTTCTGTCATTCTCTTACTAAGGCTCATATTAAAATATACTAAAATTTAACAATAACACTAGCTGACTTAAATTTACTATTTCTTTGCTTGAATAAATTATTTGAAAAATTTAAAAATGGTCAAAATTGTAACGCGAATAGTGCAAAACTCCGCTGTCGAACATATAATAATTTCAATATCACAACAGTTTGAATATTGGCCTTTTTCCAATCACAAAACACTAAAACTTAATACTCACAAACGAGCAAAATTCCTCTTAAATTTGAACACACAAACTGTTAAATACACAACTACATAAATGAAATGCAACTGTACATATAATTCACCTGTCACTCGTTATTAAATACGATTTATTTTATACACCCATACTGTCAAACACAATGTAAAATGCTCAGTGAAAAAATGGGATCCTGGCCTCTGTCATAGCAGATGAAAATGTAAAGGGCAAAAGGTTATTCAGTATTTCGAAATGACAAATAAGAGTGAAAGGGATAAAAAGCTATAAAGAGAAAAGCTTAGGTGAATATTAAGTAAACAAGTGAATTTAAGTATATTTAAAACATACCTGTTAAATTTGCTTAATAATTAGTGATCAATTAATGAGACGGCTTTTTTAACTGGTAATGATTATTTTAATTGTTTTTCAAAGAAAAGGCAATTATTAATTGATTACGATTAGTAAAATTCAAAAAAAAAGAAGAAAAACCTGACAAAATCAAATCAGAAAAAAAAAATTTTCGAAAAAAGTTGTTTTAATTACTTTTGATTTTTTTATAATTTTTTTTTCTTATACCTTTCATGAACATAAAATGGTATCATAACTTTGGTCTGAAGTTTGTAAGTATGAGAAGAAGAAGAGGTAGACCCACCAATAAGTATACCGTCCGTCCGTCCGTCCGTCTGCCTGTTGGAACGCAAACTAGTCCCTCAGGTTTACAGATATCTCGATGAAATTTGGTAAGAGGCAGCCATTTTGTAAAGCATTAATCATTTGTCGGAACCAGCATGATCGGACCAATACAACGCATAGCTCCCATACAATCGATTGTTCCGATAGACGGGGTTTGGCCTATAACTGTTGCAATTAAAAAGCTAGGAAGGTAAGCTTTTGCAGTTTTAGTACATATTATATATGTAATGTGTGCAATGAAAATCACCCAGATCGGACCAACATAACATATAGCTGCCATATAATAGAGTTTTCCGATAAATGGGGTTTGGGTTATGTATCTTTAAATTAACAGTTTTGCATAGTTTGTATTAATTGTGAGTAAGGATCGGACACTTAAAACCGTGATGCGTATTCATAAAAGGTATAAAGTCTTCGACACAGTGGAAGACAGCCCTTTCTTAACTTGTTTTTTTTTTTTTTGATTTTTTTATTCTTTTTGATTTTTTCGGTAATTTTTATATGTATATTTATGTGATTCTACAACAATACTGAAAAACCTCAAAAATAATTAAAAATAATCAATAAAAATTGAAAGTAATGGTAATCAATCATTTAATGGATTCTCCAGAATACAATTAACAAAACTGGTAATCATTACGATTAGTAATCACTTTTCACACAGTTCTGATTAAAATATAAGTAAAGTATTGCCATGAAATTTTGTTTGATAAAAGATTTAAATACCGAGAATGGCATTTCGTTCTATCTCGACTTTGGGTTTTCTTGATTATTGCCAGAGATATATGAAAAATCATCAGAAAGTTGCCTCTCAAGGAACAAAGGATCTTTCGAATATATCCTGAATTGTGGCTCGGAATCATGAACGCTGTCGGGTAAAGCTGGGTTGACTTGATAATCATTCACTTTGGTTCAGCAGCAACTATAGAAAGAAATAACCGTTTCGGTAGTAGAGGAAGTGGTGAAGAAATGCAAAAAATATGGCCCAGCATATTTATGTAAATAAAACCATACATGCGTATATTTTCAACTCGCTTTTATTAACTTTCGTTGAAATCCGTGATCCAAATAAAAATCAACAAATTCAACCCCGCCATAGCATACCATATTTGCTTAGTCAGCAGACATTGTTTGCAGTGTTCACTTAACACATTCACACAACAACAACATAATACAAAAGAAAATTGAAAATCTGTGAAATTTTACCTTACATCCTTTTCTTTTTCTCCTAATTGCCTATTTCGATAACATGAGGAACTAAATGTACCCATATGAATACATACATGCATGTGGTATATGTATTAGACTTCGAAAAAAAAGAAAAAAAATTCCTTTACACCAAAGCGATAATGGTCAAAAAAGCTTAAAACAAAATTCCTTCATATGAATTAATTAACGGTAAAAATCTTAAAAAAAATATTTGTTTTTAAATCTTTTTTATTTTTTTTATTTTGCGATACTTAAAGCTTTTTAAGTCGTTTATTTTAAAGCAAAACGTAAGTTTTTCTTTTTCGTTTTTCACGCGTTTCGACAAGTTAATGTGTATACTTAATTTTTTATATTTTTTGAATATATATATGTATAGATATTCATTTTCAGAATGACAAAAAAAAAGTGCTGTAAAAGTTACAGATCTTAATTAAACTTCTTAGTGGTCCTCATTGATATTTTAGATTTTTAATTCATCATCATTATATCCCCCACACATACCAGATAAGATATGGAACTTAATTACATCGCTTTTTGAAGCAATTATTATCACCTTTCGTTTGATACCCATATTGTACTAAACACATTTTGGGTCACCTTGGTCCACATGTTGGTCGATTTCTTCGAAACTGAATGAGATATCGGAAAGTATGATATCTTAAATTTTAAGTTAAACGTGAAGAAATATAACGGTAAAAGTTTCATTCAATGGCGGTGAGCGGCTTTTGAGTGATGCGCGACCAAACATACAGACATACAGACACACACACATTCTAAAATCAATGAGATTAGTATTTTTCTCGACACTCTGAAAAATATTATCGTTGTTATTTAAAAAAAAAAACTTTTTATCTGGCCCAGTCTAATATGTCCATATGTGTACGAGTATACGCATGCTACATCGCTTGCTTATTTCCACTCTCGAATATTTGCCACATTTGTTGCTGATTTGATTTGGTATGAAAATATTCTTCTTGGAATTTATTATATTTCTATGACTAGGCAGCTTACACAACGCATCCAATTGCGTGCAGCTGGTACACATTTAACAAGCTTACGATGAGTGTAAGCACGTCTTACCCATATAGTAATAACACATAAAAGGACTAACTCAAAATTTGCGACGTTTGAAGTTTTGCACACAAAAAGATTCCTGAATTCAATGCCCATTTAATTGTAGATTCATTATTCAATTAGTAAAAGACCTAGTAAAAATTAGAAATTTCTTTGGCGCACAGCGTTCAAACAGCTAGTTTTTAGCGCTTTCTGGAAAATGAATTTTTGTGAGTTGAACTAGATCTAGGTGTGCGATATACACACGTCTGGGAGAATAGTGCAAAATCGCTGTTTGTGTTTAGAACCAGCTGTAGTGGTATAAAGGGTATTATAAATTTGTTTGCATAACGTGGGTTTGTAATGGCAGGAAGCAAGATATCTGTTGACAACCACGAGCCTATTTTGATTAAATCAATTTATTAAACAAGATAATCCATTGACTGGTGTAGTCAAAATAATAAAGGAAGGGTTCTGTTGAAAATGGGAGAAGTCGAAAGATAGTCACGTCCTTATTTTCGACACCGAAATTTCGAAAAACATACAGCATGAAATTATTCATTGACTGATGCAGCTAAAATGGTCAAAGGAGGTTTCTTTTGAAAATGGGCTAAGTCCAATAAAGACCACACCATTATTTTCGATACCGAAAATTTAGAACATTTTTTAAAATTAAATAATTCATTGACTGATAAAGCTAAATTGGTCCAAGAATTTTAATGTTGAAAATGGCAGAGTTCGAATGATAACCATGCCCCTATTTTCGATACCGAAATTTCGAAAAATTAAGAACGTGGTATTTATTGACTGATGAAGTTAAAATGTTCAAAGAAGGTTTCTGTTGAAAATGGGATAAGTCGAAAATAGCCACGCCCTTATTTTCGACGTCGAAATTTTGAAAAACATACAGCATGAAATTATTCATTGACTGATGCAGCTAAAATGGTCAAATTAGGTTTCTTTTGAAAATGGGAGAGTCAGAATGATAACCACTCACCTATTTTCGATATCGAAATTTCGAAAAATTAAGAACATGATATTCATTGACTGATGCAGCTAAAATGGTCAAAGGAGGTTTCTTTTGAAAATGGGCTAAGTCCAATAAAGACCACACCATTCTTTTCGATATCGAAAATTTAGAAAATTTTTTAAAATTAAATATTTCATTGACTGATAAAGCTAAAATGGTCCAAGAATTTTAATGTTGAAAATGGGAGAGTTCGAATGATAACCATGCCCCTATTTTCGATATCGAAATTTCGAAAAATTAAGAACGTGGTATTTATTGACTGATGAAGTTAAAATGTTCAAAGAAGGTTTCTGTTGAAAATGGAATAAGTCGAAAATAGCCACGCCCTTATTTTCGACGTCGAAATTTTGAAAAACATACAGCATGAAATTATTCATTGACTGATGCAGCTATAATGGTCAAATTAGGTTTCTTTTGAAAATGGGAGAGTTAGAATGATAACCACTCACCTATTTTCGATATCGAAATTTCGAAAAATTAAGAACATGATATTCATTGACTGATGCAGCTAAAATGGTCAAAGGAGGTTTCTTTTGAAAATGGGCTAAGTCCAATAAAGACCACACCATTCTTTTCGATATCGAAAATTTAGAAAATTTTTTAAAATTAAATATTTCATTGACTGATAAAGCTAAAATGGTCCAAGAATTTTAATGTTGAAAATGGGAGAGTTCGAATGATAACCATGCCCCTATTTTCGATATCGAAATTTCGAAAAATTAAGAACGTGGTATTTATTGGCTGATGAAGTTAAAATGTTCAAAGAAGGTTTCTGTTGAAAATAAGATAAGTCGAAAATAGCCACGCCCTTATTTTCGACGTCGAAATTTTGAAAAAAATACAGCATGAAATTATTCATTGACTGATGCAGCTATAATGGTCAAATTAGGTTTCTTTTGAAAATGGGAGAGTTAGAATGATAACCACTCACCTATTTTCGATATCGAAATTTCGAAAAATTAAGAACATGATATTCATTGACTGATGCAGCTAAAATGGTCAAAGGAGGTTTCTTTTGAAAATGGGCTAAGTCCAATAAAGACCACACCATTCTTTTCGATATCGAAAATTGAGAAAATTTTTTAAAATTAAATATTTCATTGACTGATAAAGCTAAAATGGTCCAAGAATTTTAATGTTGAAAATGGGAGAGTTCGATTGATAACCATGCCCCTATTTTCGATATCGAAATTTCGAAAAATTAAGAACGTGGTATTTATTGACTGATGAAGTTAAAATGTTCAAAGAAGGTTTCTGTTGAAAATGGGATAAGCCGAAAATAGCTACGCCTTTATTTTCGACGTCGAAATTTTGAAAAACATACAGCATGAAATTATTCATTGACTGATGCAGCTAAAATGGTCAAATTAGGTTTCTTTTGAAAATGGGAGAGTTAGAATGATAACCACTCACCTATTTTCGATATCGAAATATCGAAAAATTAAGAACATGATATTTATTGACTGATGCAGTTAAAATGGTCAAAGGAGGTTTCTTTGGAAAATGGGCTAAGTCTAATAATGACCACACCATTCTTTTCGATACCCATGCCCCTGTTTTCGATATCGAAATTTCGAAAAACATATAACATGACATTATTCATTGACTGATGAAGTTAAAATGGTCCAAGAAGGTGGGAGAGTTCGAATGATAACCACGCCCCTATTTTCGATGTCGAAAATTTCGAAAAACATATAACATGACATTATTCATTGACTGATGCAACTAACATCGTTAAATTCCATAGCAATATTGACCTAATGGTAATTGCGGAAAATAAACCCATGAAAAATCGCTTGGAGACCATGCCCACTTTTACATAAAAGTTGTTTGAGAAGCACGCAGAAAAACCGACCTACAGTTGACTATTTGTTATACGGTTCACCCCAACTTAGATTTTCTTATTTGTTTTTTAATACAAGCGTTAGCTAACAAAAGGGGTAAATATGCGAAACTCTTGCGCATGAATCCATCTATCCTTGTTAAGTTGCGCGTAAAATTGCAAACACAAAATCAAATATATAGCACACATGCGTATATACGTTGCCATGATACAGGGAAATGTGGTGAGAAGTGGACTGCAAGTCGCTAACATAACAACAAATAAATAAAGCAACAGCAAAACATAAAACTGGCAAAATTGAAAAGAAAATGAACTGTAAACCTTCATCAAGCGAATTTCATACACAAATGCGCACACCGCACTCTTACACATATTCAAGTTAGAGTAAAAAAAAAGGTTAAAGCCACAGACGTTTGTCGCTATGCTCACAACGACACTTCGTTGGCTTGTGACATGTGGCATTTAAATTGTGTTCATATCAAGAAATGTTCCATGGGGAAATTCCACTAAAATCATTGTTCTAAAAGTATGTAAACGTCTTTTTGTTTTTGTTTTTGTTTTTGTTCTTTTTCTCTGCTAGTAATAATGTTGGCCTAACTAGGGCCAACGGCAGCAACCACCTTTAATTTGTATTTATTTGCACTCATCGAAAAACATTTTAGCATAGCACCCTCTTTTGTGCCCTAGAGGACATGGAAGTGAAATGAGTGCGCCTAAAAGTAGACACAGCACCACGACAATTGTACCAGGATACTGTTTGTGTACAACAATGTGTTTCTTAGGCGTTTTATTGAGCATTTCCTTTTGTACACAAGTTTTGAAAAATATCACCCGGTAAAATGCTAGCATGCAAAACAACAACAACTCGACTAATAAGCCTCGTTGCGCCAATTAGATAAAGAAGTCATCTTTAAATTCGGGTTAAGAAATTCCTAGCTGTCAGAGAAGACTTGTTTTCCTATTACCAAAGATTTCTGCACTCAGAATGACCTGCATGACTCTTGGACAGCGTACATCCCCTTCTCTACATTATTCCTCGAACAGAACAGAATGTTAAGGTTGGTAAAAAAAAAATGTATGCTATTAGATACGTAGAGATGGACTCCACAGGGGCGGCCTGACTTCACTGCTCTTGTTTTGTGTTACAGAAAAATTTCTTTGTCAATTCAATGGATGTGCGAACAATACGGACTCATCTTTAATTCTTCTTGAAAAAGGCACAGTCGTGTTTTGGTGAATATTAATGACTCTTAAAATACAAAGAAAACCGACTAAATTGGCTAAGTATAGTGCCGTGTAGTTGGGACCATAACTCTAAAGATTTACTTCCTCTGTACGCTCCGTTAAAAGTTGCTGCGGAAACTATTTGTTTTGATCCCTAAAAGTGCGCTCAATCGTGAAGAACAGCAGGATCTTGGTAGTGGGAGGAGCAAGGTGCTAGTTGATTGTGTGAACGGTAATTTATGAGCAGGACCACCAACTCTTGAAGTTTTTCAGCTTGTCTGTAAGCTGTTCCACTCTGAAGGTAAGGAATATAGATTTTGTTAAAAATTTGATACTAGCATAGCACTAATTTCCGACTCGTCTATGAAAAGAATTCACCCATTATTATTGAGCATCTTCTCAGAATGAGTTTTGATTTAAGAAGGGATTACTTTTGGGTAAAGTAAATATTGTGGATTACAAAGTCATTCGTGTGTTAAGCTTAAGGTTATATTCTACTCAGTTCTAATGATATTGAGTATCTTTCTTTCAATTTATTTTATTTTTCCGGTAAACGTGATTCCTTTCAGCATTAAGGACACAACAAATGTTATTTAGATTTTATAGGGTTGTTGCTTGATTTGTATTGAGTACGTGAACTGCCCTTAAAGTTATTGAGCTAAACCAATATTCCACTCGCCTATTTCTATGGGAAACATAAATAGCTTAAAACATAAAAAGATTCTGGAAATAAAATCTTGCTTTGGTAATACGATTGCTTCACTGGGTATGCTAAGATTTAAAAAATACCCATTGCGTTAGTAAATAGCTTAATATAAATATTTAATCTTGGGAGCAGCCACATGAAGCCATATTTTAGTTATAAGGAGAACCGGATAATCAGGATACCCAACTGGGTGGTGTAAAAGGCCTCTATTCAGCTGATTGATGTCATCGTAAAGGTAAAGCTTGATATCAAAGCCAACCAAGATATAATATATATGCGACAAAGACATATGTATGACCACTGCAACTGCGTTGTCTACTGCAGCCATCGTTTAAAAACACGCAGTATAGTTGTAGGATTTGTGGAGGAAGAGTACACTCTTGTAGTCTTAAAGATTACTCAATATTTCGACGATTTGAGAAAGACGTAAGAAGTATGTTATGCCTAGAAATTTTAACACTAGGTTCGGCAAAGAAGGTGTCGTTGAAACTTAAAAGGATCCTTCACACTATATGGCTTTCATAGATATCCCATGTTGCAATAGACGAACAGCAGGCTTAAATCATTGTAGATGTGAGCATTTATCGACTGGACAGCTCTATTGTCACAGACAAGATCTGGGTCCGCGAGAGCTCTGAAAATGCACGAGCATCTGGATACTTTAGTAGAATTGGATGTGTAAAAAATGCAATCGAGACATATCGCCGATGATTTCGCATATCATATTTCTAGAGCACTCCGCATCTCCGCTACTAAAGTAATTGGGCCCTGGCAACCTAGAAAAAATATCTGGTGCCATAGAGAATGCCAGTTTGCCACAAAAAGAAAGAACGCTGTTAACAGGATGCGGGGAAAGCTATCATGAGCATGAAGCGAGGCTCCTTTTACTGGGATAAAAAAAAAGAGGTTGGAGGGAGTGCGTGCGATTCCGATCAAGACCTTTCAGATAATGTCAAGATGCAAGTTATCGCAAGGCAAGATGCAAGTTATCGCCTTCCGACGTAAGGAAAACAGAGGGAAGATACGAACACAGCTGATGACCTTAAAGATATTTTATCTGGACTTAAAAACAAATTTGATTCAGACAAACATTTTGAAACCTCAAACATGATCCATTGTCCCAAATTTTGGGTATGCAGGTGATCCGGTTAACGTGAAACGTCCCATATATACTTATACCTTTCATGACCATGAAATGGTATTATAACTTTGGTCCGATGTTTGTAAGTATGAGAAGAAGAAGAGATATACTCACCAATAAGTATACCGAAATGATCAGGGCGATGAGCTGAGTCGATTTAGCCACGTCCGTCTTTCTATTTGTACGCAAAGTACTCCCTCAGTTTTTGAGATATCTTGATGAAATTTTGTATGGAGCCGGCATTTTGTATGAGATTAATTATTCGTCGGAATCAGCAAGATCGGAGCAATACAACGCATAGCTCCCACACTATCGATAGTTTCGTGGTTGCTGGCATGGTCGGCCATATTGTTTATTTTTTATAGACATTTCACTTTGCAAGTGGCCAGTCGGTTATTTTGCGTTTTTTAAATTTTCATCCCATTTTGTCTGTGCATAAGTTTAAACTACATAATAATTTAAAATTTGTGTTGCAATTCCAATTCAAAAGCAGTAAGTAGTCACTGTGCTTTGTTGTACTTAAGCTTTAGAGAACCGCGTATGTCAATATTGTTGAATAGAGAGGGAGGGCGACAATCTCTTAGTCGAAAATTTCGTAAATGGGTTGATTGGGTATGGTTTTAGACTCTAGCAATCTAGTTCACTTTTGAAAAAAAGAACTAGTTCGCTCGATATTTCAATTAAAGGTAATCACCCAACTATACTAGCTAGAGCATCATCTATTATTAGAGCGTGCATCTGCCTCCTTATGACTGGATAAAGAAGTCAACAAAAAAAAATTTCCTAGCTGTGAACGGGTGCTAGACGAAGCATTTTCTGTCATCAAAGTATGAAGAAATTTTGTCTATCGGACAGCCAGCATTGAAATGGGGAATTTCTTTTCCGAAACAGCATAACTTTAAATCAGGATCAGTATGCACATATCATCACCAAGTTCAAGTACAAATTTAGTGTGGATATCATTTATCTAAAAGAAAACTCAATGAAGCATCGTGACAGTTATAACTAAAAAGACATTGGGTGGATACGAAATGTGCTCTTTCCCAAGGCACAGAGTCCACAAGAAGAGAATTTACCGCTTATAAAAGATTTAAGAAAATTACAGACCAGATTGGCAACCACGGCTTTTATACAAGGTGGCGAAAAAGTAATCCTCCTATCAGAAAATGCTATAAATTTTGCGATTGGCCCCTAAAGTCAGTTCTGTTTTGACATTTGTGTAGTAAACACATGCGAAATACACGTGAATAAACAATGTTACGCTACACTGCTCCAGAACGCGGAATATTGCTGACTATTTATTTGACCAATAATCGGTCGGTGACTTTGGCACAACGTGAATTTCGTCGCAGATTTCCTGGCCGTCCAACGCCTACTGGTGAAACACTGCGACGTTTAGCCGCTCGCCTCGAAGAGACTGGCACAACACGAGATTCTGCCAGGCGTGGCAGACCCCGGAGTAGCCGTTCTGCAGAGAATATTGCTGCTGTAGCCGAGGATGTCATGGAAGCGCCGTCGACATCGACCAGCTGCTGACCGCCAATCGCGTCTAACATACGCTCAAGCCATCCTTAATCACCACCAAGAGGAAGATGATTTTTCATCAAAAATAATCATGAGTGATGAGGCCCATTTCCATCTTAGCGGGTACGTAAATAAGCGAAATTTTCGATTCTGGGGCACTGAAAATCCGCGTGTAACCCACGAAGAGCCATTACACCCTCTCAAAGTCACTGTATGGTGTGCCGTTTTCGCTGGAGGAGTCCTCGGACCTTTTTTCTTCGAAGACGTCGCGGGCCAAACGGTTACTGTGAATGGTGAGCGCTACAGAGCAATGATCAACGAGTTCTTTTTGCCGCAACTTGATGAATTGGGATTGGAAAACATGTGGTTCCAACAAGACGGTGCAACAGCACACACTGCACGTGCCACAACCGATATGCTGAAGGATGCATTTCCCGGGCGCCTAATCTCCCGTTTTGGCGATTTGCACTGGCCAGCAAGATCGCCTGATTTGACCGCTCCAGACTTCTTTTTGTGGGGCTTTTTGAAGTCGCGGGTTTATGTCAACAAGCCTCAGACTCTTGCAGCTCTTAAAGACAATATCCGTCAAGAATGTGAGGACCTATCGCCGGAAGTTTTGGCCAAAGTGATGGAAAATGCCATAAAAAGGGCTCAAATGACAATCAACTGTGGCGGCGGCCATTTACATGACATCATACTCTCGACTTGATGTAAAAAAAATTCAAAGACCAAACAAAAATAATCCACAAGAAGAATCAAAGTTTTTCATTCTTTTTTTTAATTACAGCCACAAAACATCGAAAGCTTACTTTTGCGCCACCTGTTATGAAAGTCTCTATATTGCTCTTAGAATACATGACCTGATATATGTCGCATAAGCTTGGAATATGGCAACATCAGATTAAAGGAGATTTAATCATGGTATGTATAATAAACTGGGTCGATTTATTAACCGATATCGCGCCATCGAATTTTCGATAGGTTTTGGGCTCAGGAAAAAAAAGTTCCACTACGCATATCCAAAAAAATAATTTTCGAGCCTGCGAAATTTCATTTTTTTGACTTTTTTCGACTTTGATTTTTAAGGGTTTTTTTCATGACCTACTAAAAAAATTTGTATTTAACTTTAAAATTTTCATGTATTCCCTGACCGACCCAAAAATGTCCCCTAAAAACGTTGGCGATAACACTTTCGTCGTCGGCGATAGCAGAAAAGTCGATTTTTCGACCAAAACAAGTCCCAAAACCCGAAAATAAATTTTTTTTCAAAAAACCGTTATCGGCACGTTTTTAAGTGACATTTTTGGGTCGGACAGGGTATACATGAAAATTTTAAAGTCAAATGAAAATTTTTTTAGTAGGTCATGAAAAAAAACCTTAAAAATCAAAGTCGAAAAAAGTCAAAAAAATGACATTTCGCAGGCTCGAAAATTATTTTTTTGGATATGCGTAGTGGAACTTTTTTTTCCTGAGCCCAAAACCTATCGAAAAATCGATGGCGCGATATCGGTTAACTTTCGTCCATACAAATCGACCCACCCTAATGTATACGCTTTAGGCAGACATATAATTAGGTAAGGGAATACAAATGTAAGGGCTGACAAAGCTGGGCTATTTTATACTAATAAATAAATGGGTTTAGAAATCGTTTTTATGAGAACCCAGTACAGAACAGAAGATACCCGGGCTATGTTGATAAGTCGAATTGGAGAGCGACTCGTGCTTCCTTTGCCTTGATAACTAAATAACCATATACTGCATATACTATATATGTATCCTTGTCACTATATGCCTATCTTGAACTTCTCTTTATTGTGAAAAGCAACTTAAGTTATTCTTGAAAACAATGCCACATCTGCATTCTTATACACATACTTGAATGTACAAATTAGGACAAATGTTTGCTGTGCAACAGGCGTATGCTGCCTGCAGCGAACTCAGCAGCTAGTGAGACAAGTTTTTGGTTCTGAACTAGAACTAAACTACTAAAAAGGAATTAATTTTAGGTCTGGTTCTAACATAGTGATTATAATGATTATAATCAGATCTGTTAAATTTGATTAGTAATGATTAATCAATAAGTAAAAGAATTTTTTAAGCAATAATGATTATTTTAATTGTTTTTCAAGAAAAGGCAATTAGTAATTGACTACGATTAGAAATAATAAAAAAAATTGGGAATAATTACGAAAAATTAAAAAAACATCAAAAAAACTAAAAACTAATCAATAAAAGTTGTTTTCCTTACTGTTGATTATTTTTGATTTTTTTTAAATTTTTTTCAGTTTTGTTGATGTGTATATTTACGTGCTTCTACAACAATACTAAAAAAAATCAAAAAATTAAAAATAATCAACAGTAATCAAAACAACTTTTTGAGAATCAAAAATAATTAAAAAAAATCAAAATAATCAATAGTAATCAAAACACATTTTTTTTGATTTTTTTTAATAATAGTAAAAAACCATAATTTTTTTTGATAACTTTTTTAATTAATTGGAAAATAATCATTAAAATTGAAAGTAAATGGTCATCAATCATTAAATGGATTCTCAAGAAAATAATTGAAATCCGGTAATCGTTACTTTTAGTAATCATTATTTAAGAGGCCTGATTATAATCATTAATAGCAATGAAAGTCGATATAACTGATTACACTAGTCAACAAGAGAAATTACTTTTAACTATTTAATTTCGCTGTATTATGGCCCCCTAAGTACAAAAACACCCAAAATTAAAAATTCTATGCATACGATTTTTTTTTTCTTTTTCTAAAATCACGAATTTTCACAGAGGTCTTTCCATTTATTTTATCATATCTTGGAAAGTACTTATCTAAATTCGTTGAGAGAAACACCAGTGGATTCATTGCAAAATTTTCTTCAAAATTCATAAAAAATTGAAGGCTTTAAAAACTTACCATTTTTATTCCACGGTCTTAAAACTGTAAACATTATAAATAACTGAAACCTTATTTCGTGAAAATACATCAATAAATGTTGACTTTATTGACAATAAAGTGAAAATACCCAATTTAGCGAAAATGTTGCATATCATTATTATTGTTTTTGACAAACAAATTACTTAGGTATGACATTTTGCGCAACTTTGTCTTTTTAAAGCTTACTACGGGCATCGCCAGAAATGAGAAAACTCCATAATGACACTCAAGAAATTTTTCCCCGTCAATTTTTCTTAAGGCAAAACGCAGATCATAAGAAAAAATGCCTCATACTGTATGGAAAATTTAAGTTGCCAACGCGGGTTTTCGTAAGAAAGAAGTATGGTCATATATATTTGTTATCAAATATATACAACTTTTTCCTTGAAGCATTTCTTGCGACGTTCTTAGAATGCTTAAATCATAAAAACAAAAAAATCAAATTATCACTCCGTCATAGAAACTGTTATACCTACCTACTGAACATCCCAGCCTGCACAGGCCATTTCCCATAGCATATGAAGTTTTTTTGAAACCCCCTTTTTTTCAAACCTTTTCGCAGGTAGTGGTTATAAAATTTACAGACTCATTAGATGCCTGGCCTGTATGGTATATTGTCGCCGAGTGTGACAAACTTAACGAAAAAAAAGATACATACTTTTGAAAATCGAAGTGGCCTGCGACTATTTAAAGTAATTCATTTAGTTCATTCAATGTTATTTAACTAGCATTCCTGATCGCGAAAAGTCAAGTTGTCAACAACAGCAAAAAACTATTAATTGGTTAGTGAATTTAAAAAAAATGAATAATAACCGTAGAAAACTTGTCTGCAAAAATGACCCGAATATATTTTGTTATGTATGTGGTCTTTACACTACAGCAAAAGGGCGGAGAAATTTCACTATTTCACTACAAAATTCATATCATATATATTATTTCTGTAAGGTCTTTTTGTGTTATTTCCTAATTTTCTGCTCTCATTTGGAACCAATATTAATAAATAAGTTATCGTTTTAAAGGTGGGGGTTAGCTCTACATGCGAAACCATGTTTTAATTAGCGGAGTGCTTTTGTTTAAGCGTATTTTATAAAAATGAATTCTTTAAAATAAACGATTGTGAATGCACAAAAAAATCAATTTGTACTGCAACGCTATTGTGACTGTGACATTCACATGCCTCGCGACATCTATATTTGAATACTAAAACTGAACTGAACCCACTGCGAGCGTGCCATCTGCACTTGAACATTGCTAAAATAAGTGAATAAGACTGCGTTCACATTGGGTCATAAACTCGAGTTAAAGGGACATTTTTTGAGTTAATTCATATTGATGTTGTCAATCAACTCAAGTTTATGGCTCAATGTGAATGTAATATAAGTGGTGGAGTTTCAAATAGCTGTTTGCGCATATTTCTATAATTTTTTGTGGTCTCACAACAAGTGTAGCGGAAAATATTTTTTTATAATTTGAGAAAAAGGTTTGAAAAATCCTGGACCTGGACTAATAAAAGGTTTCAAACCATTTTTTTTTTTTTTTTTTTGCGCAAGGAGCGCACGGGTCCAGCTAGTAAGGATTATTTTAAAATAGATGTTGAGAATTTGAGCCAATATTGCACGCCAAATTCAATTTGTAATATCTGTATATATGTTTTAACCCTAGACGGTCATCCTTCGTCAAAATGACTACGAACTATTTTATTTTCACTGTAAATAAGTTTTTTATTGTTCGTGTTGATCTCCGCTTTCGTACAGCGATAGTCGGTTGTTTACTCTCTTTGAATTTGTATTTATTAATAATGAAATAAATAATTAAAAAAAAAAAAAACGCGTTCATTATTTCGACTCACACCCTACTGGAAATGGATTTGAAATAAGTCGTCGTCATATTGACGAAGGATGACGTTAATGTACAAAAAAAAGGATGACCGTCCAGGGTTAAAGAAATGGAAATCGTACTCTGTCAAATCAATTACATTTATTAATTAAAAATATTTATGATACTCATTTTTCACAGAGAAAACATTATTTTTAAATATTTCAAGTACTAAATTTTGTAGGATTTCTTTAATAAAGGTATCTTAAATAGCTAAATAAACAAAAATATTAAAAATACGTATTTTCCCACCATTCACTTAATTGTTAATAATATTACCGTTTATCCATGGATTTTTATGAAATAAAGCTTGCCTTATTGGGAATGTTCACAGTTTTACGATCATCTAATAAAAGTTGTAAGTTTTTGTCTCTTTCGAATTTTTACGAATTAAAGAAGAAAAAAAATGGAAATTTTTAATACAAAAATTCGATTTCTTTATAATGCGATGCAAATAACTCTGAAACCAATAAGTATTTAAAAAAATTGTATTTAAACAATTTTAAGGTAATTTCATTTGATATTATATGCTGTTTTCTCCAACAAAAGATCCCGTTCCAGAGATATGATAAAATCAATGGATCTCCCTTTTCAAAAAAGGCAAATTTTAGAAAACAAAACAAAAAAAAAAAACGTATCCATAAATTTTAAATTTCGACCATTTTTATAATTAGGGGACTATAGCAAATAAAAAAAAATAGTGGTGATCCAGGGTAATGCAAAAAGTTTAATTTTGTAGAGCAGTGTTATTTGAGAAGCCATTGAATGTTTAATTGAAATTGTATTAAAATTTTAATGATTATTTCCCAATTGATAAGAAAACAATAAATATTTATTTAAAAATAATTAGAAAAAACCAAAGAAATGAATATTTTCGATTTTTTTTGACTATCTTATGATTCTTGGAATAATACTACAAAATGACCAAAAAAATTTAAGACAATCTTTAATTTAATTATTTTCGATAGCTTTTGTTTTTTCTTGATTTTATTCAATAACTAGAAAGCGCAGCCATGCTTCCCTGCGTCTCAGAACTTTGAAAAAACTGAGTTCTATTTCAATCATTATATCCAAGAAACCAGTTGAAGTATTCCAATTAGTCACGTCGCTTATTGCAGCGCTTATTAGTAGCTTTCGATTGATACCCTTATTTTACTAACATAGTTTCGGTCACGCTGGTCCATATCTTGGAAGATAACTCCGAAACCGGAAAAGTTGTCGAAGTAAGGAATATCTTAAACTTTAAGTAAGCCATATTGTAATGCAACGCTAAAAGTTCCAATCAATTGAACTAAACCGATTTTGAGTGATGCGCGTTCAAACACGCAGACAGACATACAAAACTTTTTAAAAACTGCTGCTTTCGATTCTATTGGCTTAATAGTAGTCCCACAAATAATCGTAAAATAGTGTGAAATCACGCTGGAATCAATATTTAGAGGTTTGGTCTGATTAGGAACGCACCCAATAGTACCAATAAGCGAACTAGAGAAAAAGTGACGAATATGTCACTAGTGTTAATAACGGTAAATTAGCACGAATAATATGTAGCGTGTAGGACGTCTTCACGTTACATTCGATAGTTGATTGCATGCAAAAGAGATTGACGACAAACTAGTAATGGTTTCGAATGCATTAGAAAAGCGGTTAAACGCCAGCTTATAACTAGGTATTTTTCTTACTGGACTCACACGCACACACACTCACATCCCCGATTCGAGGACATGTCCATTCAAGTGCCTGGTAATTATTGTCTGCATAGTTTGAAGTTTGCAACATTGTTTCTGTTGTCACTCTTTCTGCACTGTTGGTTGTTATCTTCACTCTTATTTTAGTTCCTTTTTTCTATGACAATATCTGTTTCATTGACTATTATTGTGTTTATTATATGGTCTTACAAGGCAATGTGTGAATATAATGACACACAATAAAAGTCTTGCGGTTTAGCAATTCATTGGCGAATACATTGTCTTTGACCGGATATCTTCTTCAATCGTTTTAGTGAATTGACTTCGTTCGGTGGTACTGGTCAGTTGTGATTTTGCTTTTGTTGGTTTGACAATAAAAGAAAAGTGAAGTTTGGCGGTTGCTTTATCAGGATCAAGCATGGTTGGCTGTAGAAAGTTGCATCTATAGTTGGAGAGTTAGTCTCACGTATTTCAAAGGCAAAATGCATCCTCGAAGGACTTTTGCTCGTCCACTAAAAGAAGCACAGAATCTTCGAGTGTTGTGGAAATTCGCGCAAAAGAAAAATCTAGCTAAACTTCCCAGACTGTATTTCCACCCACATTGAACCAACGGAGTTTACTCGGTCAATACCCAAACTTCGCATAATAAAGGAACTGAAAACTGAAATAACTCCAAAAAAGATTGAGTGAATAGTCAACCGTTTTCTGCCTTGTGAGTCCCATGTCCGCAGGAAATTTGTGTTTTATATAATCTCTGGAATATATCTTGACTTTGGATCAATAATTTTTCCCAAAACATCCTCTTTAATGTATGCCTACCGTAAGAGACGAAGCAATGAAAGCAGAAGGGCTCAAATGAATTGTTCTCGCGGCAGTTGGGTTAGTGCGAAGCGAGCCGGCTTTATCTCGCCCATATCCAACAGCAGGAAAAATTTACCCTATAAAGAGGAAGCCTGTAATAATATTCGACTGGAAGCAACAGAAGTGACTTTAGTATTGAGATCCCTATTGTAAACTGGATAAAGTCGGCCAGAATGATGACCGATAATACCCCAGATTGAAACTCTGGAGGGTGGTAACTTTTGCTTTCTTCTATATAGAGCTTACTTTCTCAGCCAGTAATTTAGTTGCAGCTTGGGCTTACAACATCATGATGGTAACACTGCGGAAGATGTGTGTATTGTTTTTATCGTTAAAAACAACAACACAAAGCTGTGTGTATGGATGGAGACCGTATATTATGAAAGCCGTATCTGGGGGCCTTTAGCACTAGGACGAAATCAGAGCAATGGGGTGGTAAAAGCGAGTCAAGGTGAGCTACATGAATATTTTATTAAGTGAGATCCAACAAAGTGGTTGTGAGTGGACCACAGGGGCAATTCAATCATTACTTGCAGCGCCCTCGCTCCTAATACCCAAGACGCCAGCGATGAAAGGTCTGCATGTTAATATTCACGACCCATAGGTTCGACGGAGTCAAACTGCGCCTAATAAGTCCCTAACGCGACTAGAAGGCATCAAGTCATAAACGCCAACGGACTGATTAAATCGGCCACATTTTACTAAATCTTCTGTGGGAGTTTTGCCGTTCCAAACAATAACAAAAAATGCCACCGCTAGATGTCTCTATCAAGAAACGGCACCGCAAGGTGCCTTAAGATTGCTTGAGTTAGGCGTTTGTACGTGTCTGGGCAGATTCTGCTCAATGTCAACGAATCCCTATCTCAACACATCAACAACATACTGCGTCTGCCCTGTGCATAAAATCCTCTTTCCTACTTGAACTGTGAAGATGTGGTACCTGTTCAGAGGATTCGGAATTTCAGATTTCACGGACTGGTCCAAAATGGCTTCAAGATTTGCATCAGTAATCTTTCTAACACTTTTGTCAAGGTTCTTATCTATCAAAGGGTGTGTTGTTTCATTTCGAGAACTTCGATATACACATGCAAGGCATTACTCTCTATGGATAGTACCGGTAATAGGGCAGTCACACTCTCGGATAGCCCAGCGGCTTTTCGGAATCTCGGGACAGCAACGAAATTATCTAGCTTGTGGTTTTGCATCAACAGCGCCTAAGTGGGCGAAATCCGAATAATCCGATACGTACACACGGCTGGCGTAAGCATAGAAATATCGATTTTTGTTTCCAAGTGTTGAGAATGCTCTACGAACCTGGAGTCGACAAAGCAATTCTTCAAATTGGGTGATTCGACACCGTATAATACAGGTTCCTTCCCATGTAATTACATCATTGGACTCATGAGGAATAAGCGGAACTGCAATTACGTCCCAACTGCAAACTTTAGTTCCTCCACTGATCGGATTCCCAGAGTTCAGCAAGTTTACTACAATAGAGTTAAAGGGGTTTACTACATAAAACTGAAAGGATTTTCTTTTTAAAAATAGGCGCCTAGCTCGAACATCTTAAAATACAATCTACACTGAGCTAGTGGCAACCCTTTCAAACTCTGTTTCAAAAGAGCAGCACTGAATACTGATGACGGAAATTGAGTTGAAAGTTAACCAGCCCAATAACATCTGTACATAAATCGAGCTCGAGGAAAATGCAATTTCGAATGTCATAACGACGATAATTGATTGATGAATGATGATGATCTTTTAATTTTTTACACATTATGAGCACAAAATATATCACCACCTTGTGAAGGGAAACCAATCAGAGCCCATACAAGCAGTGCCAGTATATTTGTCATCACAACTGATATCTGCAGCTTATACGCTGGCACGTAATTCTGCTTCGATAAATAAATTTCAGATGCGCGGTGTAAATGATACGACAGCAAAAACAAAAACAAAAAAATGAATAATAATGCAAATCAGAATACAGGAGTATTCAGGGGGATACTCGCCAAAATGAAATGAAGAAGCGAGAGTAAATTTTTAACAAAAAAAAAGGAGTTCTTCAATCAAAATGGTATTCAGAGCAGATTGCACAGCACACTGTGCAGGATGCAACCGAGGGTGCATGCGTGGACACCATTGAAATGCCTTTTCACATTTATATGCCCACCGTGGATATATTTGCGAAGCGGAGGGAGTGGGCGGGAGTGTTTAAAACTGATTTCAGATCAGGATAAAACTAAGGCAATATTGTTACTTTGCAAGGTATGCAAGTTCAGCACTGTGGGCGTTTGTCTGTGGCCGATCTATTTTTTTTATTATGGGACAGATAGCTAGATTGATGAAATTTTTTATGCTAAAACCTCGTACTACAAATCTCCATCAGCACAGTAAGGCACCAAGGGTCTTGTTGTGCTACCCCGTTATTAATTCTATGGCTTTATACTAGATAATTGGCCGAGGTGATTAAAATAACCGGTATCCAGTCTTTCAATGTTTCCGACTCCTCTTAGCCTCTACAGCTTTTACAAAAGTCATTGAAGAGAGTCCCAAGCCCTTCAGCATATTTGTCTATACATTCATATGCGCTAAGCGAGAAGGAAAAACAGTATCGAAAATATTACTCATAAACAGCTTGCTTGTAACGCTCGGCATACCTAAACCCTTCTAAGACTGTGAAAGCAGACCGTCTGCTATTTTATGGTATACCACAGCGTCCAGGCATCCAAGCCAGGTGAATCGAGAGTTGCTCAGGCCACTCATTCAGAAGTTTGCGGCTCCCAGTGCCTTTACCGCTGTATGGCTATCGGAAAAGATGAAGACATCACCGTATAGAGCCACCAGTGACTTTTCAGCACGCTACTGGATATTTTGTATACATCTAAGCTTCTTGTCAACAATAACACCAAGTTAGTTTGCAGAATAACCAAGTTTAAGGGTGGCATTATCAGCTGATGGCAAGTATAACACCGAAATTTTGTATTTCTTAGTGAAGCACTGGCTCTGTTTTGGCCCTGCTAACAACACTGGCCCTTAGCTAGATCATCAACGTGCGTTACTTTTGACCTTTGGGTTGTCGCAGACCCCAACATTCTGTTCTGAAACTTTTCCTGTAACACTGAGGATTGCATTATTTGAAAAAGATTTTTCCTGATATATATTTTACCGTAAAACCAAAACCAAGTCAACCCCACTATAACGATATTCTACCTACGTCCCTGATACACATACACACACACACACTCATCAATGCAATAAATTAAGTGTGGGTGATTGGAGAGGTTAAACTGTAGCAAAGGTGGTGACGCTCATTACTTACAGAGCATTTTAGGAAAGAAATTAACTGCTCTTACTGAACCATTTTCAGAAAGTACTAAAGCATGAAATTGATTTAAATGTCGCATAGGGTATGAAAACCCAGCAGAGAACAATTACAATAAATACACAAAACAAGGGATAACATAACAAAACGTAAAAAAGGAGAAGATGGAAGAGTGATAAGGGTAAATGAATGCAGTGAATTTAAAAAGAAATTAATGATAAATAAATCGACACACTGCGAGATAACAAAGAGACAACAAAAACATAAAATGTTAGAAGCACGAAAAGACCAAACAATAAGTAAAAGGATTCTCATCTATCTAAATGCTCCGAGCGTATAAATACTACGGATGCAAGCGTTACAGTGCAGAAACCAAAAAACTATTGAATTTAGTTATTCTGAATTTCCTTTCTGTATATGGATTTTCTCATTTTACACTAAAAAATCACTGATTCAATTGTGGTTTTTCTATGCCTTTAGTTTTACTATTAAACCACACACTTTCCCATTTAACACTACAAAAACTGATTTGTACAATTTTTCTTTATTGATAATCGGAGAATTGCAGCTCACCCATACATGCATAGAAAATTTCAACCACTGCATTCGCATAATATTTGTAAACAATTTTTTCCTATTTTATTTTGTGGTGCTCCTGGTGGTATGCGGTAAATATATTTGTAACAATTTACACCCAATATATACAGAGTTTTAAAAAGCATTGCGAAATAAAAATGAAGCTTACAAAACTCTTATTTTTGGATTTTAAAATAATTAAAAGTAATTGAAATTGAAACGGTATGATTATTACAAGCTTATGAATGTAGACCTATAAAAAATTTGAAGGACACCTTTTTATAAATGGTAAAAACTAAAATGTAATTTTCTAAATTTTAGAAAAGTAGGAAAGCGTTTAAGATGTAGCTTTGACTTTTGCTTTTCCGCTGCCATTTATGATGTAAAAACTTGTATGAAAAGAATTTGGAACATTTTAGATTGAAATAGAAAATTGACAAATAGTTAATTCTGGATTTAATAAAGTTATTTGATATACAAAAATTCATTCTCGAAGCTCATAGTGGAGTCACAAGGTGAATTAGACTGTCAGTTGCGCTCCTTTAATTTCTTCTTTCTTCTGTCATTCGGCTATCTGAAAATGTGGAGCAAATATTGTATCCGAAAAAGTGTTATTTTTTGTCAGATCAAGGATGCTATTCCTTGGCCATACCACAGCATAAGGGTTTTTGTTTGTTGGGTTTTGGTATTTTCATAAAAAGAACTCGATTTACTTTTGCATATGTCCTTTTACGAAATCATAAAACTATAGGTTTCTGCAAAGTTGTAGGTTCACCATAGTAAGGCCTTTTTAAAATCAATATTTGATATCTCTATGAAATTAGTTATATTTGTTATTCAATAAACTCTATGTAAACCCATAGAAACACAATTTGTTTGATCTCACGGGGTCTAAACAGTGCAACAATTCTGATTCATATGCAACCAAGGACTAGCCTGACATTTTGAGGATGTCATGATCACATATATGAAAGCGTTTTAGGGAAGAAGTGGTAAATGCACTAAATACTGCTTTTCCGATTATAAAATTATTCACTGCCAAAAATATCTTTTTCCAATGCGTAAACAATCAAATATTTATAGAACATCAAGAAACCGTTCATACTTTTTTATTTCCAAATTCAATATGTTCGTATCGATTTCTGTCGAAAAGCCTCTTTAAATATTTATAATTAAATATTGAATTTTTCGATACCATAGTGAAAGAATTAATTTCCTAACCCATGAATGTGCCCGCTTTAACTTCTCACTATTAGTCACCTCACGCTAGATGGCACTGTTAAAATAAAAAAACACAATTTCTGCTATTGTTCACTTTAGATAGTTATTTAATTAATTCCTTTTTTACTAATTTTTTTCTTTTTAAACGTGTAAAAATTCTTTGGGATTTACCTTGTTGCGTCGCTGGAAAATGCACCCGTACCTTTTCAGACAGCGTAAGTCTTCCGACTCTTTTTATTTACTTCACCTTGTCATTCCACTATGCTCGAAGTTTATCTTTTTCGTTGTCATTTTGGAACTTTTCGGAATGATTTCTGGATTGTAAACAAACATTTCGAGACTATTTTACGAATTTTTTAGGGCCATTTGAAAATGTTTCCAGGATATTTTCTGGAGTTTTTAAGATTATTTAGTGTCATGTTAACAACTTCAAGGGAAATATTATGGAATGCAATTTTGCGCAAACATATTTCACTATATATGTACCGATACCTAATGAGGTCCTATCGCAGCTTATATTCAACAGGCAACGAAAAAAATCGTTACTCAAAAATTCTGTGGATAGATACATATATGTGCATTAGACTGGGTCGATTTATTAGCCGATATTACGCCATCGATTTTTCGATAGGTTTTGGGCTCAGGAAAAAAAAGTTCCACTACGCATGCCCAAAAAAATAATTTTCGAACCTGCGAAATTTAATTTTTTTGCCTTTTTTCGACTTTTGATTTGTAAGGTTTTTTTCATGACCTACTAAAAAAATTTTCATTTGATTTAAAAATTTTCATGTATACCCTGTACGACTCAAAAATGCACGCTAAAACGTTGGCGATAACAGTTTTTTGAAAAAAAAAATATTTTTTGGGTTTTGAGGAGTGTTTTGGTCAAAAAATGTACCCTTCCTTTCGCCATTTTTTTTAAGGGTTTTTTTCTTACATGCAAAAATGTTTTCGATGAAAACGAATTTGTCTCATATTTCCTGTCTCACTTAAAATTATGCGCTAAAATATCGAAAAATCGATTCGGTATTGGTTAACTTTCGTCCATACAAATCGACCCACCCTAATGTACAAGCAGGAAAATTAACGGTATTACACTTGCTATTGTTCTGCGTACTTAACAATTTCTTAACTTTTCTTTTCACATACCCATTATTTTATTATTACGAAATGGCTAAGCCTTTTATTAGCCCTCAAAAATTATCGAAAGGTCAGGAACAAGACCCAAAGTGACCCCGAAAACAATATTGAAAAGGTCCAGAAATGATGCCTAAATTATCCCGAAAAAGTTCCAAATCCCAGATCACGGGAGCATTCCCAAAAAGCGCGGAAATGATTCCGAAAAAAGTCTCGAAAAGGTCCCGGAGTAATCTTGAACGGGTCACCTAATAAATCCAACAAGTCCAGGAAAAATACCTTTTTCTGTTCACGATTTTCACCTTTCATTCGTTTTTGAAGAAGATGAATGACCAGAAGCAAGTTCACACATCGTTTCGTGCATCATTCGAATGCATTCGCGGAGGTGAACGATTCGTTCTTATTTTCGATGCGAACGATGGTGATTTTTTTGTGCGTTCTTATGCGAATTAAAATTTTTTTTAAAGGTTCACGTTCGCGAATACGAGCTAACCAGAGAAAATGTTTCCGAACCCTGCCTTAAAAACCTTCAAATAAATTAAATAAATTTATTGTCGAATAATTTTTTATATCATCACTTGAAGCAAGCTAACGACAAGTTATTTTTAAAAACACTGAAAGAAACGCTGCTTCCTTATGGGCAATAAAAGTTCTATGAAATTATAAAAAAATATTTCAATAAATGTTGCGCGTTTCAATTTAACAACGCCCAGCCAAACAGGGATTTATTAAAGGCGAATGATATTGGAAAAATATAAATGATTCGCTTTGGTTTTATTTGAAGATCATTTAAGTTGCAGAACTGTTAAAACTTTTTGTTTGAAAAAAATTGGTGAGTTTGTAAGTCTTATGCGATCGCTATGTTAACAGAAAAATAAGCATTGGAAGGAGCGTGATTAGTGCTTTTATATAAGTTGAAATAACGTCAAGCACGGCAATTGGGGTTAAATTTTGGGCCAAGAACTTTGTTCGAACGCTTCAGGATAGCGCTCTAATTTTACAAAACCAAGCACGAATGTGGCTAATCGCGCGATTTTTAATTTCAAATTTTAATATTTATTATGACATGAATTTAAAAAATTTAGTTCTAGAATTTTTAGAATTATTTGGAGGATGCAAAACTTCCTAAAATCAGCAAAATATGTTACGAACATACTCCAAAAAATTTTGCGAAAAAAATTTAAAATTTTGATAACATTTCTTTGAATTTTCGGGAGTTTTGCGTGCATTTTTAAAACATGATTTTATATAGTCTTTGTTAAAATAATTTTATTAAGGCCAAAATTTGTTAAAACGACTACATCCATATTTATGTCTGCCACGGTATTTAGTCCTGTTAAATTGCAATTTATTTATGATAATTTCTTGTATGATATTTGTCTATTTAGTACATGAATGACATCGAATGAATGAAACAGCATTTGCTTGAGGCGTACATATGGCTATAGATGAACTCTTATCACCTTACAGTAAGAAAGTTATCAAGTATCCACTATTAGTCGATTTGCTATTACGATTTTTTAAAAACATTTAAAATTAATTTTGCTAAATTGTTGTGGAGTTATGACTTATAGAGGTTTTAAACTTTCTCTACTACCATGTGGGCAATCTTATAAATAAAAATGAATGTGTGTCTGTGTGTCTGACGTCCAAAGTACTCAACCGATCTTTATGACATTTTCGCAATAGATTCTTGGGTTCACTGGTTACAGTATAAGCTATATATAATAATAAGTAATTGGGTGACAGAGGCTTGCTCGATGGCAACCCTAGGTGGCAATCCTACTTAAAAATATTCTGGTTGGTATACGGCCTCAAATACCTTCCGTTTGATACCCATATTGCAATATATTGCTTAATATTTAAAAAAAAAATCGGAGAGGTGGCAACCCTCTAAGCTTCCTTTAGTGGCAACATCCAAGTAGAAAATCTTAGAAGGAAGAATAATATCCATCTACCAAATTTCATCGAAATCGGTTTAGCCGTTCCCGAGATAGTGGTCGATATCTAAAGGAATAAATAAAATGCGGTCAGGTGGCAACCCTAGGTGGCAACCCTACTCGAAAATACTTTGGTTGGTATACGGCCTAAAATACCTTTCATTTGATACCCATATTCCCATATATTGCTTAATATTTAAAAAAAAATTGATATAGGTGGCAACCCTGTGAACCACCCCAAGTGGCAACACCAAAGTAGAAAATCCTAAAACAAAGTATACTACCCATATACCAAATTTCATCCAAATCGGTTAAGTCGTTCCTGAGATAGTAGTGGATATACAAATATACAACTATACAAATATACAGGGTGTTTTTTTTACAGGTTTGTTTTTCGAATAGAGATAAAACTAGCATTTTGTGGTCAAATCTGGCAATTCTAATGTCATTTATGTTCAGTTTGGTTTGCCATTTCATCATGAACAGGTTGACAAAAGAACAACGTTTGCAAATCGTGCAAATTTATTTCGAAAATAATGGTTGAGTTCGCGAAGTTTACCGTGAGCTCCGTCCATTTTATGGTCGACATAATCGTCCATCAGAGCAATTAATTCGGTTAACCATGGATCGTTTTCGCACTACGTTTACTCTATGTGATAATACGCATCCGCAGAGACGTCGAACAGTGCGCACCGAAGAAACAATTGCCGCTGTAGAGCAAAGTGTTGAAGAGGACCCGAATGAATCGATTCGCCACCGTGCACAGCAATTGGAGCTTTGTCCATCAACTTTATGGAAGATTTTGCGCAAAGATCTTGGCTTGCGACCTTACAAGATCCAGCTTGTGCAAGAATTAAAGCCGCGAGACCATGCAATGCGTCGTGATTTTGGTGTATGGGCCGAAAATGAGATTGATTTCGATGCTGATTTTCATCGCAAAATTTTGTTCAGTGATGAGGCTCATTTTTGGTTGAATGGCTACGTCACCAAGCAAAATTGCCGCATTTGGAGTGAAGAGAATCCACATGAGACCCTTGAAACGCCATTACATCCACAAAAACTGACTGTTTGGTGTGCTCTATGGGCTGGTGGAGTCATTGGGCCATACTTCTTCCGCAATAATGCTGGAGAGGCAGCTACCGTTAATGGAGACCGGTATAGAGCCATGATAACCGACTATTTTGATCCCGAATTAGATGGCATGAATGTGGATGAGTTGTGGTTCCAACAAGACGGCGCTACATGCCACACAGCGCACGTCACAATCGATTTATTGAAGGAAACATTCGATGAGCGCATAATTTCGCGGAATGGACCTGTCAATTGGCCACCAAGGTCGTGTGATTTGACACCATTGGATTATTTTCTTTGGGGATATGTGAAGTCGCTCGTCTACACCAACAAACCAGAAACGTTAGGGGAATTGGAAGCCAACATTCGTGGCGTTATTGCCGACATACGGCCCCATATGCTCGAAAAAGTGGTTGAAAATTGGACCTGTAGAATTGGCTTTATTCGAGCCAGCCGCGGCGGCCACATGCCCGAAATCATATTTAAACATTAATGGCATAAAATTATCCTTCCAATAAAGCTAAATTGATGGACCTTAAAACGATTTTCTTGTGTTTTATTTCAATTCGAAGTTCTATACGCCTAAAAAAAACACACTTTACAAGAATAACTCGTTTAAAGTTATAAGATAAAGCGTAGTTAGTATACCTCGTATCATGTTTCGTAATATTATTTAACACGGTTCTGAAGTTAATAATAGCTGAAAAAAATCAATAATGAGATCACAAAGTCATTGTAACTACGAAATTCTAGCATCTATCTATCTGCATCAGTGACGGAGATATGACATGTTCCGGTTTCCTAGCTCTCTTTCAGAAAACTTTGTACAAAAGTGGGCGTGGCCGTCCACCGATGTTGCTTATTTTCCGTGGGCGTACGCTACATGTCTGTAGTATACCTCACATCAAGTTTTGTAATTCTATCTTACACGGTTATGAAGTTATTAACAGTCGAATTTGAAATTTGCTTGATTCATAAGTGAGCGGTGCCACGCCCACTTTCCAAATTTTGAAAATATCATACAAAGAATAAGAAAGTTGATGTAAGTGCCAAATTATATTTATATACCTGTATCAGTTAATTAGATATGGGCAGTTCAATATTTCTACCTCCTTTCCATATAACTTTTATGAAAAAGTAGGCGTGGTCGAAAAGGGATTTTCTATGGGTACATTAATCACAAGAATAATATGCCTCCTACGAAATTTCGTTATACTAGCGTAAACGGTTCTGAAGTTATTAACAGTAAAAATTTGAAGATTTCTTCACTTAGTATATATGGGCGGTGCCAAAAAAGAGGCGTGGTTATGGTTCGATTTCGCCCATTTCAAATAGCAACCTACCTTAGCCGAAAAGCAACTTGTATGCCAAATTTCATTCAAGTATCTCAATTTTTACTCAAGCTATCGTGTCCACGGGCGGTCGGACGGACGGACGGGCGGACATGTCTAAATGGATTCCTCTGTTCATTTTAAGAATTTTGATATATGGAACTCCATATCTATCTCCATTATTTTGTACCGTTACAAACCACCGTTATATGACCAAAACTATAATACCCTATGAACTAGTACACGCTGGGTATAAAAATCGCGGCAGATGTCATGTCATACATATTTATCACACGTGATATTACCAAAAGTGTAATAATGCCATAATGGGTTTATTTCACATTCATTGTGGAAAAAACCCTTATTGATTAATATCCCCTTATTTCTCAATATGTTGAGAAATAGGGCCACATGGCTTTATTGCCTATGGTTTCATTGTAAATTGCCTACATTTTGTATCATTTCAGGATTTGAAGACTAATATCAGTTTGGGGAATCTATAAAAAACGGCCACCTCAGCTATAAAAGGCCAGGAAACAAGGGTGCTCTTACGATCTGGCTAGCAGTTGAATCTACCGATTTATTGTTTCGGAGTAAAAGAGCAAATTACGACTTCTTATTTTTGATTTCAGGATCATTATTTATCATTGGCTGAGATGGACAACAAGCGATTCCAACTTCAAAAGAAGAATCTACACTCCTATGACTATTTAAAGAGTTTTATTAAATGAACAACAGAAAATCGATGAAGTTATCTTTCAATAGAAAAACATAATGAATGTAAACTTAAAAGAGAAATTAAAAAAAAAACCAAATAACCACACAAAATTAAATAAAGCGGAAAAATTCATATTATTTACATAGCTTGTTTGCTGAACAGTTTAACTGTATACATATTTACATAGCATTTATATATTTATAAATATTTACATAGCATTTTGTTTACATGTACACATCCACATTTTTGCACGACCTATGCAGTTGTTTTTAATGAGACGTTCCATTGTTATCTATTAAATAGCCTTATCTGAAGAGCACGCAGTTGACTAATAGTCCAATTACCCACCGACGCACGTACGTAGAACGTGTCAGCTGACACGACCTGTCTTATGAGAGTGCCATGTAAACGAACACTCACCGACGTTCAATTTTTCCGTATACGTAGTACGTAGCGTAGAAATCAAAGAAATTTTGATTTTTTCCGTAAGAACGTGTCAGCTGATTGCTCGCTCATATTACAGTGTTGGCTATTCATACGTGTGTATGCTGGTTATGGATCGTTTGCAGTTGCTTTACAAAAATACCTCAAAATATCTTTTAAATTTTCGTAATAATGTTGAAATAACCTGAAATTACGGTATTAAGTTGTTGCTTTTAAATAAATTGACTGGCTATAATTATTTAATATTAATATCGGACACTCATAAAATGAAAAATAATTGTTTCAAAATTGCGTTAGCATGCATGAAAACTGGTCAATGGCAACATTGTATTGAATGTAAGCAACGGAAATGGCTAATTTCTCCGTTGGCGCCACGGGCACAAGATTCCCTCAAACGTACGTACGTACGGGATACGTAAACGTACGTTACACACGTCGGTGGGTAATTGGACTATAAGTATTCAAGCAAGATGAGCAAAAAAATATAATTACATGTATAAGGCAGGACCAACAAAGGTTGCCTTTCTATATTCATACATTTATGTATATTTTGCAAGCATATTTTTGTAGTTAATTATAATTATTACTTTGTTTTGTCTCGTATTGTCTGCTTTTTTAAAAAATTTTCCTCGACTGAGAGTCAAACCCGAATAGCAGTAAAATATCATCAGGGTATGCCCGTTCTTAGTTTCAGTTTGATTTTTTACTCCGCTATACCAGTATACAGAATATTATTTTGCCCATATAGAAATATAAAAGGGGGTTGTAACGGTATAACATAATCGGGATAGATCTAGACTTCCACATATCAAAGTTCTTAGAATGTATAAAGGCATCGATTGAGATATGTCCATCTGTAACTCCTTGTATACGATAATTTTAGTAAAAATGGAGAAATTTTAAGGAAAATGGCACAAGGTAGGTTGCTATTTAAAATGAGCAAAATCGGAGGATAAACACGCCCTTTTTTCATACCGAAAATTTTTAAAAGCTTATAAAATTAGATAATTCATTAATAGACACAGCTACAGTAGGAAGATTGGGTACATACTCGTATATATAACTGTTCACTCTATTAAGGATTTTAGTAATATTTTGAAAAAGGGGTGTAGCAGAACCTACATATTGGTGAACAAATTTTAAAATTTCCACCGTTTATCTTTTATTCAGAACAGCGTATGCTAGAATTACGAAATGAAATCGGCTGACGACCGCGCCCAATTTTGGATTTAAGTTTTCTAAAAGGAAGGTAGTAATACAGAACATGCCATATCCCCTACAGTGGGGAAGATAAATTGCCAGAATTGGGTTGCTACATGGATTTGACCTTCTCATTAATGAAAATTTGCAAAAATTTAAAAAATTAATGTGGTATAGCCCGTAAAAATTTCCAAATTCCATTGCTACGATGGAATGATAAAGCTTGGTACGAGGAAAATTGTTGTTGTGGAACGTATGACCAGTGAAAACAGGCACAATCGTCAGATGACCGCGTCCACTTTTTTATTGAAATTGAGAAAAGAAGATAGAAAATACAAATTCTTATTCTTTTGATATCACGCGAAAAATGATATTGTTTATCAGAAAGCCGTGATTACATAAGACTTTCTGTTCCACATATCTGTATCAACTAAAAATATTTCTACTTTGATATAACGATAAGACATATGAAAGGAGTTATATAAGAAAATGATTTGTTAAATAAGACAATTTAGCTAATGAGAGTGAGCCTGGTACTGCTCAAAAGTTTGTATAGGTCATAACTGACCACGCCCACTTTTACACAGCTGGGAATTTAATGTTCAGTTGCACCACAACTTAACTTAGACTTTCTCAATTATTTTATGTGTATTTAATTTTCCCAAAAAAATGGATTACTAAATATCACAGTGAAACACTAAGCTAGCCCACCACGCATTTCTGTAAATATTTTTAAAAATAGTTAGCTTGCTAAAATAAGCGATTTATAAGAATTTTCAGTGTTAACTCTGTGGGAAGTTCAAAAGTTAGCTTTTGATAAACGTCGAGAATAAATTATTCATAAATCATAAACTTTAAAAACGGAATGCAAATGTTTGCAAAAAATTCAGCAAAAAAATATATGTACATTTTTTTCACCACTCTTTAAAAAATATCTATATTTTTTTTTTGCCCGATCTAGTGCGCATGGATATTTAAGGTTATCACTTGCCTACCTGTTGATTGCTCATGTTTGCCTAGCGGTATTAATAGCGGATTTTAAATAATTATACCAGCTTCAATTCACATTTATTCTGATTTCTATGCATTTACTTTTGTCCTACTCGGACTACAGGCGAAATATAAAATTACAGGTCAGCGCACATTGTTTCCTTTGGCTAGATATGTACGCAGCCATTTTCAATATACAATTCAAGCGTACATTGTGTGCTTTGTCCATTATCAATTGTTGTTATTATAAAGTAATTTAATTAATTTCGGTGCTTATATGTTAATTGAAAAAATGCTCAACGAATAGACATTTGCTGTTCTTACGTGCGCCTGTATGGGTGAGTGTGTCCTTACAACCGAAATCAAACCCAAGCCCACATCTTGCTCTTTCACCCCGCCGTGCATAGTTAGCTAGCGCTTTCGTGCGTGTCTTTTCTTTAATTCACTGTTATTTTTTTTTTTTTTGTAGAATCAAAGGCAGACAATTGAATAAATGTCACGACACTTTTACTAACATTTAAGTGACATATTGTTTGCTATGGATTTAAAATTGGCTGTTAAAAAGTTTGTGGTCATTGTATGTGCGAGTAATTTTTTTATGCAAATATAATAATTTCCTCGTTTTTGAGTTCACATTTAATAAAGTTTTATGATAATTTTTTCAACAATTGAATATTTATTAATAAGTAGAGCAGAGCATTAAGGGACTGTCATTGATGTGATTAAAGTTAAATGATGAGTGTCGATAAATTTACCAAAGGAATTAAATAATCGGAATTGGAATGAAATAATAAATGACAAATGAAAAATATTGAATTAAGCGTTAATAGCAAGAACTCATTTAAAATGAGTTTTTTTTTGTAAGGCGGAATTTTAATTTTTTTTTTTTAATGAAAACCATTTATGTCGGCTATACCGGCTGGCTATCCCCAGAGCATGCTTGCTATGAAACACAGCTGAGTATATCACACAGAGTGTATTAATTGTATTCGTCTAAATGTAGATATTAACGGCACTAACTAGTCGAAATAGGTAAACACTTATAAATATCAAAGCGTTCTGAAAGCAAAAAAATTAATTAAGCCTCCATCCATCCTGAGAGCGATTACCTTGAGATATTTTCTTAAATTTTGGAGCGAAATTTCCTCCTATCAGTACAAAGTACATTTATAGTGACAAATTAGGTATGTAGATTGAATTATGGCATTCAATTGATTTCTAGGCAACATTTTTGAAAATGGGCGTGGTAGAACCTACTTGTGTTTAAGTCCACTTATTTATTTAAAAATTTCTTTAAATTTATATTTGCATATATTAATTATAAATTAACATATCTAGACCCATTGAAGGTATAATAAAAACATGCAGCGGACAGATTACTCTTATTACTAAGAGAGAAAATGAACGAAAGCGGCGAAGGTCCAAGCTCACTTTTTAAAAAAGTTTTTTAATAAAATCATATATGAATATAGTAGCCAATATAATAATATTTTGAGTTATTTAAATTTTTCTTTTAAAGTACTATTATGAAAGATATACGAAAACTAAAAATTTTTGAAAACGGGCGCGGTACCGCACTTTTTTTTGGATTAAATCGGCTGATAACCACACCCACTACTGATAATAGTTTTGAAAAATTGGCCAAGGAAATTTCGAAAGTCATTATCCTGAAAGTTGAAAAATAGCTTTAGGATCAGACCTGTTAAATTTGATTAGTAATCAATTAATCAGACAGCTTTTTAAATTGGTAATGATTATTTTAATCGTTTTTCAAGAAAAGGCAATTATTAATTAATTGCGATTAGAGAAAAAAAAAAAAAAATTCGGAAGTAATCCAAAAAGTTGTTTCGATTACTTTTGATTATTTTTGTTTATTTTTGATTTTTTGTTTGATTATTTTTGACTTTTTCCAGTTTTGTTGATGTGTATTTTTTATTATTTCTAATCGTGATCAATTAATAATTGCCTTTTCTTGAAAAACAATTAAAATAATCATTTCCATGATGTGATTATTTATGTGCTTCTACAATAATACTGAAAAAAAACAAAAATACTTGGAAATAATCAAAAAAAAAATCAAAAATAATCAAAAGCAAACCAAACTACTTTTTGATTATTTGAAATTTTTTTTTGATAATTTTTTTAATTAATTGGACAATAATGATTAAAAATTGAAAGTAATGGTAATCAATCATTAAATGGATTATCAAGAAAATAATTAATCAAACCGGTAATAATTACGACTAGTAATCATTATTTAACAGGTCTGTTTAGTATTAAAATTTTTTAAAAAAGGATAACCTTGGTAAGAAAAATTTAATCATGTAAAAATAAATTGTAAGTGGGCGTGGTACTGCTCATGTTTGAACTCGTAATTCCTATTTTTCCACGCTATTTTTACATGTGATAATTTATTGTGTATATTCACTTTCATGATAATTAGCGGTTGCATTTCCAACAGCAGTAGCCATTAAACTACTAAAAATTGAGTCAACCGGTCATAGCCACGCCCACATTCCCTATCTGTAGCTATATTTATATATAAAAATCTTCTGTGCGTCCGTTTTCACAAAACTCCTTTTAAGCGCCTGAGCCGATATTGATGAAACCGTTTGTGTGTATTCAAGTGTGCTCTAAAATTGTTTAGATTTACAATCCGGACCGATGTACAGGGTGGCTAATGAAAGCCGCTACCAAAAAAAAATTAAATAACTTTTTTTCTATTTAATGAATCTGGTAAATTTTTTTTTTATTTTGCAGATTGACTTTTACATTTAACAAAAATGGATAACTGGGACACTGAAACAAGAATTTGGATTGTCCGCCGCTATCACGCACTGGAGTGCGTAGTTTCGGTTCAAAGAGAGTATAGGCGCACGTTTGGCGGCAATCCTCCGAGCAGATGGTCCATAATAAGACTTGTAAACAATTTTGCCGAGCATGGGACAGTCAACAGAAGACCTTACCATCGAAACCCTTCAGTTCGAACGGAGGAAGCAATCGCTGTTGTAGCTGCTGCCATACAAAACAATCCACGTGTTTCGACAAGAAGCTTATCTGCTCAAATGGGTGTAAGCAGACAGTCATTACAGTCAATTATGCACTAAGATTTGGACTTATTCCCATATAAAATTCAAATGGCCAACAAACTGAACGCTGCAGACTTGCCGATTCGCTTGGAATTTTGCCAGAAGATGCTTCAAATGGTGGAAGAGGATGGAAACATGTTGAACTGTCTTTGCATGTCTGACGAGGCCCATTTCGATTTAAACGGCAACATAAACAAACAAAATTGTCGAATATGGAGTGCTTCCAACCCACAGATACTCCATGAGACGGAATTGCATCCACTTCGTGTCACAGTGTGGTGTGCAGTTTCATCACGCTGCATTGTCGGGCCCTACTTCTTCGAAGAAAACGGTCACACTGTTACGGTTACTGGAGACCGTTACTTGAGCATGTTGAGAGAGTTTTTCTATCCAGAATTACGCCGAATGAGAATTTCTTTCAACTCTGTGTGGTTTCAGCAAGATGGTGCAGCTCCTCATATAGCCCAACCTGTTATGACAGAATTGCGACGAAAATTTCCCAATAAGCTGATATCCAGAAACTCCACATTCCGTTGGCCACCCAGGTCGCCTGACCTTACTGCACCTGACTTTTTCTTGTGGGGTTATTGCAAACAGGAAGTCTTCAAAGCAAAACCAACAAATTTGAATGAACTAAGGCAATCCATTCGAGAAACAATTGCGGCTATTCCTGTCTCAACTCTCCAAGCAGTAATGAACAACTTTTTGGTAAGATGCCGCACATGCATCGACGAGCAGGGGGGGCATTTAAATTCCATTATTTTTAAAACTAATGAAGCTATATTTAATAAAATTTAATGAGCTTTAACATGAATAAAAGAAAAATGAATTCCATATACTGAAAAAAAAAATTATTTGAGTTTCTTAACGTAGCAAAATTCATCAGCCACCCTGTATGATATGGGCGTGGCAGCTACCATACAGATGAGTTTTTTCGTAATGCATATCTCTGGATGTATTATTGGTAGAATATTTAAAAATTGTGAGGAGTTAAACGAAAAACCTCAAGGAAAAGGGAGAATGAGGCATGGCACCTCCTATACAAACGTGGAAAAAGGAGGCGTAACACCTTTGGAGATTATCTAAATAAACTATTTATACGATAGATTATCTATTTCTAGGGGTTATTTAATATTTGCTATAGAGATCCCTTATATGAAGTATAAGGGGATGATACGGATAAGCAATTTTTCTAGATTCATGCAGGGAAATTTCCGGGAAGGACAACGTCTGCCGGGCCCTCAAGTCATATATATAACACAACTGGTTGCTAACCTAGAAAGTCCCATTTAAAAGCTTAAAATTGAATGAACATTCGAAATTCTCGTTACGATTAACAAAAATATTTACAATAGTGTTTGGGGACAAGACGCAGTTGAGTATTCCCTCGAGACTACGTTTTTTATGGTAAATTGACCGCAGACAAATATCCAATTTTTTTGGGCGCCTATCCTGCAGTTCCAGACTGAGACAATAGCTATGTGTATTTACTGGTGTCTTAACAAGATCACTGGTTTATTTAGTGTCAGCCAGGCCACACCAAGGCGAAGGGCTTCAGTGTGTGGATAAACTAAATCGGCTATCAGCTAATAGTGAGTGTGATCCTATTAAGCTTGAAGACTTAATGAGTAGAGCAATAGTTGAAAGGCCCATACTCGACTGTGAGCTCAGCTAAAACGAAGTATAGGTTTAAGAAAGCCAAAGTCATTGTTAAAACGACGCAGATCAAAGCATGACCCACTTATACTTATTGACCCAGTTATAATAGCTTTTTCCAAATTAATTTTAGAATTTTAAAAGGATACTGAAAAGTCACCACAGACTCAAATGTCATATGCACAAGATGTTATCGTCCTATAGACACTGTAGATTTTAAGACACTGCGTTTTCCAAAATTTGACAACTTTGCAATGTGTCTTTTATGGGCAGGTAGAGTTTTATAACACATTTCCCCTTTCATACGTTCACCATTATCCTTTTCAACGATAAACATTCCTTTCGCTCCAATCTGCCAAGACTTTCAAGGGAAACAAACCCATTGCTAATAATGACACTCAAAAATCTGTGAAATTTTTAAATTAAAATAAACCATTCTAATCTGTGCTTTATTGCACCACCAAACTTGACTACACATTCGAATCGGATGTATCGCAATAGAAATCTCTGTACTGCACAAACTCATTAACGAATGAACAGAAACAGGATTACAAAAACCATAAAAAATATGTGAACAATTCATTCGAGTGTGAAATTACTCAATTCGGTTTAAGTGGTTTCGAAAATTAAATGAACACCAAAATGCATTTCCGTAATTAAAAGTGGCATACAGAAGCATAAGCAACCTAAATATGAACCCCGATCACAAATGTAAAGTGTCAAATGTGTGAAACCCAAGCTCCCACACAAGAACCCAGCGAAGAATTTGTGGCATAAATTATGAAACATGAAATAGTATATAGCGGTTTGCATGTGTGTGCCTTTTGTTTTTGTCTACATACATTATTAGATTAGCGACTTGTATTACGTACATATGTATGTATGTAGGTATGCACATTTGTGGAATGACACTTTGTCAGTGGCACGACGTGGCGTATGCGCAATCTTAATTTGATATTGGCACTTTACCACATACAACAACAATTAAAACGACATCAAATTTCGAAACAAGTCGAAAAGGCAACAAGCAAGCAATAAAACAAGTAAAACTCAAGCAGAAACGTGGCAAGCCAAGAGGACATGTGCATATTAGACTGATACGAATATTTAGAAATTTCACTGTGAGTAGTTTGTTGTTTAAAACGAGAAATGCAAGCTATTTTCGCAAATCAGTTCGAATATAAGAAATTACAGAAACAATCTCCGAAATGTTTGTAGAAGCAAAGAAATATGGAATAATAGAAAAATAGTCAGATTGAGAAAAAACGAGGTTATAAAGATGAGAAGAAACTAATGGACGCTTACTGGAGAGGGAGAAAAAAAGGAGGGAGATAGGAGAAAAAATATGTAGCGCTACGCCCCCTATATTGCCATATCTACATCTAAGTATTTATTCAGTTAATGGATATACCATATGTGAGAAGGAATAGTTGAATGAGGAAGAAGAGAAAGAAAAATAATGATAGGAAAAGGGAAGAAAAATGAGAGTTATGGGGCACGCCTTACTATTTCTATAAAAGCTCCTGTAGTCAAAATAAAATTTCTCTTTCTTCTCTGATATTGTTGTTGTTATTGCTGTTGTTATTAATGCCTAATGGGTACGATCCCTCTGAGAACTCTCAGACCAGAGTGATATTGGTGTTGGAAGAGTAGGTTCAATTGAACAGGAAAAGAGATGTTGAGTATCATGAGAGGACATACCACATGCAGGGCAAGTATTTGGTATGTTGGGGTTCAGTTTGGATAAGTAAGGGCTTAACGTATCACAATATCGAGAACGAAGTTGTGCTATCATGACTCTAGTCTCCCTCGGAAGTACGCACTCCTTTTAAGCTATTTCAGGTGGTTCAATGTCAGTTACGGGGTCCACAGGCCGAGATCTGAGGGATCTGTCTACCGACTCGGTATGGAAGTCGTTTAGAGACCGCCTATGGTTACGCAGATAAAACAACAAGGTAATGTGCCAGATCTCATCATAGTGCTTACGGAGATGTTTCTTTATGTCTCTCGGGGGAGGAGCTTCTTCCAATAGAGGACGGTTTGGATGACTAGGTTTATGGCAATTCAGTAAAAACTGTCTGGTCAAGAGTACCTCGTGTTCATGAACATTGAGCAGTTTAGACTCTTGATGGAGGTGAGACTCAGATGACAAAGCAGACATCTCGTGGCAGTTCTGATTGTTGTGTTTGGCAGACTTGCAACTTCCTCCAGTTGGTGTCAGCAAGGTTGGGCGCAGCGTAATCAATAACCGGTCGGCCAATAACCTTATATGTAGCTAGCAACGTTTAGTTATCTCATTTCCCAAGTACTTCCGGCCAGTGACTTGAGGATCTTATTGCGGCTCTGTACCTTTGGGACTATTGCGGAGGCATGACTAGCGAGATGAGGCCATTGTCGACCGTCAGACCCAAGATTTTGGGGTGTTCCATCTATGTGGACCCCATCTGCGCATTCCACGTCGTAAAAGAGTCGCCATCGATTTAGTCAGAGACAAGGTCAGATTTCACTCGGTGAAGAAGCTGAAAAGATCAGTTGATCCTAGTACAGAGTTCATCAATGACTTCCGGAAACCATGTTGGTGCCCTGCAAAGATCAGGTTTACAGTGTAATACAGTTTGCAGTGTAACCCTGTCTTATTCTTTTCTGATCATAGGATGTACTTCTTTTAGGGGTTTAAATGAATGCGGAAGGCAGCTGAGTGAACTAGATATTTACAAGAGAGTTATTATTGATGTCCGGTAAGAGATGTATTCTTGACAACAGTTCTGCCCGAAGGGTCACAAATCTACTGGTGATCGGACAATTGAAGTTGGGAGTACTTTGTTCAAATGGGAAAACTACAAATGCTTGAACCTTGATTCTCGGGACGCTTGACTATATTACCGGAAAATTTATAAGAATCAAACATTGCCGATCAGTTTCAAGAGGGTTTGAGAAAAAGTTAAGGACCACCCCAATCTAATCTAACACAACACTTCACAGAGTAGCTTCTGCTTTATACGCTAGGTACTGCTTGCACTGCTCTCCTTTCGCTGGTTGATATTTTTTTAACTAAGCATGCATCAGCTCTAGTTCTCACTGTGTATTCGAAGTATAGGACATTAGATCGAGGCCTGAAAACAACCTCTTACCAACACTAATAGGAAGCCACATAACATAGTTCATTATCGAAGTACTGACGTTCTTTAAAAACATCGCCTCAAGGGATAGGTCCCGACTGATAAACATAGATTTAGAAAGAGTTGCTTCAGGTCTTTTGAACAGGTATGAGCTGTTTTACTGCTTGATACTTGCTAGAGATTGCTATTGCTGCGGTTCTTGATTTGAAATTAGGCACTTTAAATTTCTTCGATTTGGTTATGGCAAATGTATCGTGTATGGTGGTAATAGGCCGTTGATCGATGGTCGTGCATAGTAAGGTTAGGGTACCACTCGTTAATATTGATAGGAGTCATTCCGTAGTCTTAATAATTTTTTAAAAAGTGTTCTGAGCTGTGAAGTTTCTATGAAAATTTCTTTCTGGACCACGTAAACGCAAACTACATAGTCAGAATGAAAAGGAATGCAGCTAGCAGGTGCTTAAAACAGAATACTACTTAAATAGCTTTCGGCGGTTAGTCGCCTATAAAGAAAAGACCTGTGGGTTAACAGAATTAAAATATAAGAAAAGCAGACTACAAGTGCTGAGTTCTCTGGCCTGGATGATGAAACGAAAAAAGTAGTAGTTGTGGTGAACGAGGATAAGCGTCTGCTCCGTTGAGCTAGTAAACAGTTGGATATAGCCATTTCCTTCCTCCCTAGGACGTTCATGTTCCTCTACTTCAAGAGGTCATGCTTGCGCCTGAGTATAGGCATCCTCTGACAAAGGAAGATAACCGATTCTATGTGGTCGTTCTAGAGGGACTGATGATGTACCTTTGGATCAAGCCTCCCTTGGTAGCTGCAATAAGCTTAAGCAAGCTCTTAAAAGGCATGATTGGCGTGCGCCTAGGCAGTTAAGTGCCACTAAATGATGATATTAATGCAAAAAGACTGTGGCTACTGCAAAGCCCCGTACCAGTATGCACCGGTCTGGATGAGGCTAGAAAATAGATTCAGCAGAACAAAGCGCCCGATTTGCTAAAGGGGTCAACTCTCGAGGCAGATGACTTTAAGCGTGAATACATTTTTTTTTTGGCAGAAGCTAGTGGCTCAGAAAATGTTTGGTTGTTGTTGGCGTTGTTGTTATAACGACAAAAAACCACAAAGAAAATATGTAAAAAATATTTGCACAAATCCACACACAAAAAGAGATAAATTTATACTTTTTGCAACCATACCATTGTAACTGTGAATGTTTTAGAGCCAATTTCAGATTGGAGTTTTAACGAGAAACATCAGCCATACAAAAGAATTACAGCTGGGAAGCTAACAGCTGACAAACCGCGACGGTCGTGTCAATCTTAGCTCGATATAAACATTTTGAATGCAACGTCACGAATGAAAGAGTGTGCAGTGAAGCAAAATTGAGTACGGGAACCAAGGGGGCAGTGTGAGTATCGCTTGTTAAAAGTCCAAAGTGGACACTGTTGATGATTGCCTGAATGAGTGACTGTTGGCAACAAGAGTGTCATGAATGAGTGCAATGTAAGTGTTGTTGTGGCTTTTGTTGATATTTTGTTGTTAAGCCTTATAAAAAACAAACGCATACAAACACACACAATTGCACACAATTGCACACAAAGACGCGCCAACGCTTTGATGAATAACGCATAGTCACACTTAACAGTGCAGCAAATTTCAAAATTTCGGCTGGCTGAATTTACAAGTACACCACACTGACACGCACGCTGCCATATGGACAGGCAGTTAGATAGGCCGAACGACACGTTAGAGCAGCATATACTTTGAGGATAGACGGCGTGTTTGCATGTTGTGCTACTGTGGCATGTTTGGTGATATCTTATCCCCGACCACTGGCTTTTGTTTTCGAGCATAGCTGGGTGAATTTCAATCGCTTTGTTGTTGTGTTGATGCCTGCTTGCTTGTCCTTTATGTTGGGGAAAGACAAGTACAGCAATGCAGTTTTTTATCTTTGATCATTTTACTGAGGCGCATGTGCTAACTATATGGCCCTTGGGGCTTCATTTCATGGCAAACAAGTTACGCCCAAGCACCTGCACAGCGCATAATGTGTCAAAAGGATCGCCATTGAAGCGTTCCCACTCTACTTGAGAGAAATCTTCAATCTCCGAGTTGAAGGACATCATTCTCGAGCCAAGTGTGGAATTGCTGAGCTTTATCGTGAAGCGAAGACGGCAGAGCTAAGCTTATTTTGTACCACCAAACCCTGCAAACATTGTTCTGCCAAAAATTTTACTTGCAGCGATTCTTACCTTCATTAAGCTTTAGATTCGTCATTTTGAGCCTCTCACCCTTAGTCGTTTCAGCTTCATATCTTTACCCCTAACCTGTCTCGAAAATTTAGATTGTGTTATAGAAGCAGCATTTTACCCTGCCTAGTCTGCACGGCCCTTCATTAAAACACTCTTCATCCTTAGCCTCTTACTCCATCTAACTTTCTTATACCTTTCCCGTTCCCTCTTACTCTACCTATCTCTTTCTTTTTACTTTAACTCTCCCTTGCAGTTTCTATGGCCATTTGAAGTTAACTTTTCTTTAAACTCGATTTACTGCTAAACGGAGAGTCCTAGACCTACCAAACTTTGCATTTTTTAAAATTGAGATATACCAGTAAAACTAAACATTTTTGGAAAGGGCATTGCTTTAGCTATCCAATGGTACAAAAACCATGAAAATGCGAGCAAAACTGTGAAAGTATGACCATTTGAAGTTAACTTTTCTTTAAACTCGATTTACTGCTAAACGGAGCAAAACTGTGGAAATTATGGCCATTTGAAGTTAACTTTTCTTTAAACTCGATTTACTGCTAAACGGAGCGTCCTAGACCTACCAAACTTTGCATTTTTTAAAATTGAGATATACCAGTAAAACTATACATTTTTGGAAAGGGCATTGCTTTAGTTATCCAATGGTACATAAACCATGAAAATCCGAGCAAAACTGTGGAAGTTATGGCCATTTGAAGTTAAATTTTCTTTAAACTCGATTTACTGCTAAACGGAGCGTCCTAGACCTACCAAACTTTGCATTTTTTAAAATTGAGATATACCAGTAAAACTATACATTTTTGGAAAGGGCATTGCTTTAGCTATCCAATGGTACATAAACCATGAAAATCCGAGCAAAACTGTGGAAGTTATGACCATTTGAAGTTAAATTTTCTTTAAACTCGATTTACTGCTAAACGGAGCGTCCTAGACCTACCAAACTTTGCATTTTTTAAAATTGAGATATACCAGTAAAACTATACATTTTTGGAAAGGGCTTTGCTTTAGCTATCCAATGGTACATAAACCATGAAAATCCGAGCAAAACTGTGGAAATTATGGCCATTTGAAGTTAACTTTTCTTTAAACTCGATTTACTGCTAAACGGAGCGTCCTAGACCTACCAAACTTTGCATTTTTTAAAATTGAGATATACCAGTAAAACTATACATTTTTGGAAAGGGCATTGCTTTAGCTATCCAATGGTACATAAACCATGAAAATCCGAGCAAAACTGTGGAAGTTATGACCATTTGAAGTTAAATTTTCTTTAAACTCGATTTACTGCTAAACGGAGCGTCCTAGACCTACCAAACTTTGCATTTTTTAAAATTGAGATATGGCATGTTTGGTGAGATCTTATCCCCGACCACTGGCTTTTGTTTTCGAGCATAGCTGGGTGAATTTCAATCGCTTTGTTGTTGTGTTGATGCCTGCTTGCTTGTCCTTTATGTTGGGGAAAGACAAGTACAGCAATGCAGTTTTTATCTTTGATCATTTTACTGAGGCGCATGTGCTAACTATATGGCCCTTGGGGCTTCATTTCATGGCAAACAAGTTACGCCCAAGCACCTGCACAGCGCATAATGTGTCAAAAGGATCGCCATTGAAGCGTTCCCACTCTACTTGAGAGAAATCTTCAATCTCCGAGTTGAAGGACATCATTCTCGAGCCAAGTGTGGAATTGCTGAGCTTTATCGTGAAGCGAAGACGGCAGAGCTAAGCTTATTTTGTACCACCAAACCCTGCAAACATTGTTCTGCCAAAAATTTTACTTGCAGCGATTCTTACCTTCATTAAGCTTTAGATTCGTCATTTTGAGCCTCTCACCCTTAGTCGTTTCAGCTTCATATCTTTACCCCTAACCTGTCTCGAAAATTTAGATTGTGTTATAGAAGCAGCATTTTACCCTGCCTAGTCTGCACGGCCCTTCATTAAAACACTCTTCATCCTTAGCCTCTTACTCCATCTAACTTTCTTATACCTTTCCCGTTCCCTCTTACTCTACCTATCTCTTTCTTTTTACTTTAACTCTCCCTTGCAGTTTCTATGGCCATTTGAAGTTAACTTTTCTTTAAACTCGATTTACTGCTAAACGGAGAGTCCTAGACCTACCAAACTTTGCATTTTTTAAAATTGAGATATACCAGTAAAACTAAACATTTTTGGAAAGGGCATTGCTTTAGCTATCCAATGGTACAAAAACCATGAAAATCCGAGCAAAACTGTGGAAGTTATGACCATTTGAAGTTAACTTTTCTTTAAACTCGATTTACTGCTAAACGGAGCAAAACTGTGGAAATTATGGCCATTTGAAGTTAACTTTTCTTTAAACTCGATTTACTGCTAAACGGAGCGTCCTAGACCTACCAAACTTTGCATTTTTTAAAATTGAGATATACCAGTAAAACTATACATTTTTGGAAAGGGCATTGCTTTAGTTATCCAATGGTACATAAACCATGAAAATCCGAGCAAAACTGTGGAAGTTATGGCCATTTGAAGTTAAATTTTCTTTAAACTCGATTTACTGCTAAACGGAGCGTCCTAGACCTACCAAACTTTGAATTTTTTAAAATTGAGATATACCAGTAAAACTATACATTTTTGGAAAGGGCATTGCTTTAGCTATCCAATGGTACATAAACCATGAAAATCCGAGCAAAACTGTGGAAGTTATGGCCATTTGAAGTTAAATTTTCTTTAAACTCGATTTACTGCTAAACGGAGCGTCCTAGACCTACCAAACTTTGCATTTTTTAAAATTGAGATATACCAGTAAAACTATACATTTTTGGAAAGGGCTTTGCTTTAGCTATCCAATGGTACATAAACCATGAAAATCCGAGCAAAACTGTGGAAATTATGGCCATTTGAAGTTAACTTTTCTTTAAACTCGATTTACTGCTAAACGGAGCGTCCTAGACCTACCAAACTTTGCATTTTTTAAAATTGAGATATACCAGTAAAACTATACATTTTTGGAAAGGGCATTGCTTTAGCTATCCAATGGTACATAAACCATGAAAATCCGAGCAAAACTGTGGAAGTTATGACCATTTGAAGTTAAATTTTCTTTAAACTCGATTTACTGCTAAACGGAGCGTCCTAGACCTACCAAACTTTGCATTTTTTAAAATTGAGATATACCAGTAAAACTATACATTTTTGGAAAGGGCATTGCTTTAGCTATCCAATGGTACATAAACCATGAAAATCCGAGCAAAACTGTGGAAGTTATGGCCATTTGAAGTTAAATTTTCTTTAAACTCGATTTACTGCTAAACGGAGCGTCTTAGACCTACCAAACTTTGCATTTTTTAAAATTGAGATATACCAGTAAAACTATACATTTTTGGAAAGGGCATTGCTTTAGCTATCCAATGGTACATAAACCATGAAAATCCGAGCAAAACTGTGGAAGTTATGACCATTTGAAGTTAAATTTTCTTTAAACTCGATTTACTGCTAAACGGAGCGTCTTAGACCTACCAAACTTTGCATTTTTTAAAATTGAGATATACCAGTAAAACTATACATTTTTGGAAAGGGCATTGCTTTAGCTATCCAATGGTACATAAACCATGAAAATCCGAGCAAAACTGTGGAAGTTATGGCCATTTGAAGTTAACTTTTCTTTAAACTCGATTTACTGCTAAACGGAGCGTCTTAGACCTACCAAACTTTGCATTTTTTAAAATTGAGATATACCAGTAAAACTATACATTTTTGGAAAGGGCATTGCTTTAGCTATCCAATGGTACATAAACCATGAAAATCCGAGCAAAACTGTGGAAGTTATGGCCATTTGAAGTTAACTTTTCTTTAAACTCGATTTACTGCTAAACGGAGCGTCTTAGACCTACCAAACTTTGCATTTTTTAAAATTGAGATATACCAGTAAAACTATACATTTTTGGAAAGGGCATTGCTTTAGCTATCCAATGGTACATAAACCATGAAAATCCGAGCAAAACTGTGGAAGTTATGGCCATTTGAAGTTAACTTTTCTTTAAACTCGATTTACTGCTAAACGGAGCGTCTTAGACCTACCAAACTTTGCATTTTTTAAAATTGAGATATACCAGTAAAACTATACATTTTTGGAAAGGGCATTGCTTTAGCTATCCAATGGTACATAAACCATGAAAATCCGAGCAAAACTGTGGAAGTTATGGCCATTTGAAGTTAACTTTTCTTTAAACTCGATTTACTGCTAAACGGAGCGTCTTAGACCTACCAAACTTTGCATTTTTTAAAATTGAGATATACCAGTAAAACTATACATTTTTGGAAAGGGCATTGCTTTAGCTATCCAATGGTACATAAACCATGAAAATCCGAGCAAAACTGTGGAAGTTATGGCCATTTGAAGTTAACTTTTCTTTAAACTCGATTTACTGCTAAACGGAGCGTCTTAGACCTACCAAACTTTGCATTTTTTAAAATTGAGATATACCAGTAAAACTATACATTTTTGGAAAGGGCATTGCTTTAGCTATCCAATGGTACATAAACCATGAAAATCCGAGCAAAAATGTGGAAGTTATGACCATTTGAAGTTAAATTTTCTTTAAACTCGATTTACTGCTAAACGGAGCGTCTTAGACCTACCAAACTTTGCATTTTTTAAAATTGAGATATACCAGTAAAACTATACATTTTTGGAAAGGGCATTGCTTTAGCTATCCAATGGTACATAAACCATGAAAATCCGAGCAAAACTGTGGAAGTTATGGCCATTTGAAGTTAACTTTTCTTTAAACTCGATTTACTGCTAAACGGAGCGTCTTAGACCTACCAAACTTTGCATTTTTTAAAATTGAGATATACCAGTAAAACTATACATTTTTGGAAAGGGCATTGCTTTAGCTATCCAATGGTACATAAACCATGAAAATCCGAGCAAAACTGTGGAAGTTATGGCCATTTGAAGTTAACTTTTCTTTAAACTCGATTTACTGCTAAACGGAGCGTCTTAGACCTACCAAACTTTGCATTTTTTAAAATTGAGATATACCAGTAAAACTATACATTTTTGGAAGGCATTGCTTTAGCTATCCAATGGTACATAAACCATGAAAATCCGAGCAAAACTGTGGAAGTTATGGCCATTTGAAGTTAACTTTTCTTTAAACTCGATTTACTGCTAAACGGAGCGTCTTAGACCTACCAAACTTTGCATTTTTTAAAATTGAGATATACCAGTAAAACTATACATTTTTGGAAAGGGCATTGCTTTAGCTATCCAATGGTACATAAACCATGAAAATCCGAGCAAAACTGTGGAAGTTATGGCCATTTGAAGTTAACTTTTCTTTAAACTCGATTTACTGCTAAACGGAGCGTCCTAGACCTACCAAACTTTGCATTTTTTAAAATTGAGATATACCAGTAAAACTATACATTTTTGGAAAGGGCATTGCTTTAGCTATCCAATGGTACATAAACCATGAAAATCCGAGCAAAACTGTGGAAGTTATGGCCATTTGAAGTTAACTTTTCTTTAAACTCGATTTACTGCTAAACGGAGCGTCTTAGACCTACCAAACTTTGCATTTTTTAAAATTGAGATATAGCAGTAAAACTATACATTTTTTGGAAAGGGCATTGCTTTAGCTATCCAATGGTACATAAACCATGAAAATCCGAGCAAAACTGTGGAAGTTATGGCCATTTGAAGTTAACTTTTCTTTAAACTCGATTTACTGCTAAACGGAGCGTCTTAGACCTACCAAACTTTGCATTTTTTAAAATTGAGATATACCAGTAAAACTATACATTTTTGGAAAGGGCATTGCTTTAGCTATCCAATGGTACATAAACCATGAAAATCCGAGCAAAACTGTGGAAGTTATGGCCATTTGAAGTTAACTTTTCTTTAAACTCGATTTACTGCTAACGGAGCGTCTTAGACCTACCAAACTTTGCATTTTTTAAAATTGAGATATACCAGTAAAACTATACATTTTTGGAAAGGGCATTGCTTTAGCTATCCAATGGTACATAAACCATGAAAATCCGAGCAAAACTGTGGAAGTTATGGCCATTTGAAGTTAACTTTTCTTTAAACTCGATTTACTGCTAAACGGAGCGTCTTAGACCTACCAAACTTTGCATTTTTTAAAATTGAGATATACCAGTAAAACTATACATTTTTGGAAAGGGCATTGCTTTTGCTATGCCATGGTACATAAACCATGAAAATCCGAGCAAAACTGTGGAAGTTATGGCCATTTGAAGTTAAATTTTCTTTAAACTCGATTTACTGCTAAACGGAGCGTCCTTAGACCTACCAAACTTTGCATTTTTTAAAATTGAGATATAGCAGTAAAACTATACATTTTTGGAAAGGGCATTGCTTTAGCTATCCAATGGTACATAAACCATGAAAATCCGAGCAAAACTGTGGAAGTTATGGCCATTTGAAGTTAACTTTTCTTTAAACTCGATTTACTGCTAAACGGAGCGTCTTAGACCTACCAAACTTTGCATTTTTTAAAATTGAGATATACCAGTAAAACTATACATTTTTGGAAAGGGCATTGCTTTAGCTATCCAATGGTACATAAAAAATGAAAATCCGAGCAAAACTGTGGAAGTTATGGCCATTTGAAGTTAACTTTTCTTTAAACTCGATTTACTGCTAAACGGAGCGTCTTAGACCTACCAAACTTTGCATTTTTTAAAATTGAGATATACCAGTAAAACTATACATTTTTGGAAAGGGCATTGCTTTAGCTATCCAATGGTACATAAAAAATGAAAATCCGAGCAAAACTGTGGAAGTTATGGCCATTTGAAGTTAACTTTTCTTTAAACTCGATTTACTGCTAAACGGAGCGTCTTAGACCTACCAAACTTTGCATTTTTTAAAATTGAGATATAGCAGTAAAACTATACATTTTTGGAAAGGGCTTTGCTTTAGCTATCCAATGGTACATAAACCATGAAAATCCGAGCAAAACTGTGGAAGTTATGGCCATTTGAAGTTAACTTTTCTTTAAACTCGATTTACTGCTAAACGGAGCGTCTTAGACCTACCAAACTTTGCATTTTTTTAAAATTGAGATATACCAGTAAAACTATACATTTTTGGAAAGGGCATTGCTTTAGCTATCCAATGGTACATAAAAAATGAAAATCCGAGCAAAACTGTGGAAGTTATGGCCATTTGAAGTTAACTTTTCTTTAAACTCGATTTACTGCTAAACGGAGCGTCTTAGACCTACCAAACTTTGCATTTTTTAAAATTGAGATATAGCAGTAAAACTATACATTTTTGGAAAGGGCTTTGCTTTAGCTATCCAATGGTACATAAACCATGAAAATCCGAGCAAAACTGTGGAAGTTATGGCCATTTGAAGTTAACTTTTCTTTAAACTCGATTTACTGCTAAACGGAGCGTCTTAGACCTACCAAACTTTGCATTTTTTAAAATTGAGATATACCAGTAAAACTATACATTTTTGGAAAGGGCATTGCTTTAGCTATCCAATGGTACATAAACCATGAAAATCGAGCAAAACTGTGGAAGTTATGGCCATTTGAAGTTAACTTTTCTTTAAACTCGATTTACTGCTAAACGGAGCGTCTTAGACCTACCAAACTTTGCATTATTTAAAATTGAGATATACCAGTAAAACTATACATTTTTGGAAAGGGCATTGCTTTAGCTATCCAATGGTACATAAACCATGAAAATCCGAGCAAAACTGTGGAAGTTATGGCCATTTGAAGTTAACTTTTCTTTAAACTCGATTTACTGCTAAACGGAGCGTCTTAGACCTACCAAACTTTGCATTTTTTAAAATTGAGATATACCAGTAAAACTATACATTTTTGGAAAGGGCATTGCTTTAGCTATCCAATGGTACATAAACCATGAAAATCCGAGCAAAACTGTGGAAGTTATGGCCATTTGAAGTTAACTTTTCTTTAAACTCGATTTACTGCTAAACGGAGCGTCTTAGACCTACCAAACTTTGCATTTTTAAAATTGAGATATACCAGTAAAACTATACATTTTTGGAAAGGGCATTGCTTTAACTATCCAATGGTACATAAACCATGAAAATCCGAGCAAAACTGTGGAAGTTATGGCCATTTGAAGTTAACTTTTCTTTAAACTCGATTTACTGCTAAACGGAGCGGTCTTAGACCTACCAAACTTTGCATTTTTTAAAATTGAGATATACCAGTAAAACTATACATTTTTGGAAAGGGCATTGCTTTAGCTATCCAATGGTACATAAACCATGAAAATCCGAGCAAAACTGTGGAAGTTATGGCCATTTGAAGTTAACTTTTCTTTAAACTCGATTTACTGCTAAACGGAGCGTCCTAGACCTACCAAACTTTGCATTTTTTAAAATTGAGATATAGCAGTAAAACTATACATTTTGGAAAGGGCATTGCTTTAGCTATCCAATGGTACATAAAAAATGAAAATCCGAGCAAAACTGTGGAAGTTATGGCCATTTGAAGTTAACTTTTCTTTAAACTCGATTTACTGCTAAACGGAGCGTCTTAGACCTACCAAACTTTGCATTTTTTAAAATTGAGATATACCAGTAAAACTATACATTTTTGGAAAGGGGCATTGCTTTAGCTATCCAATGGTACATAAACCATGAAAATCCGAGCAAAACTGTGGAAGTTATGGCCATTTGAAGTTAACTTTTTCTTTAAACTCGATTTACTGCTAAACGGAGCGTCCTAGACCTACCAAACTTTGCATTTTTTAAAATTGAGATATACCAGTAAAACTATACATTTTTGGAAAGGGCATTGCTTTAGCTATCCAATGGTACATAAAGAATGAAAATCCGAGCAAAACTGTGGAAGTTATGGCCATTTGAAGTAACTTTTCTTTAAACTCGATTTACTGCTAAACGGAGCGTCTTAGACCTACCAACTTTGCATTTTTTAAAATTGAGATATACCAGTAAAACTATACATTTTTGGAAAGGGCATTGCTTTAGCTATCCAATGGTACATAAAAAATGAAAATCCGAGCAAAACTGTGGAAGTTATGGCCATTTGAAGTTAACTTTTCTTTAAACTCGATTTACTGCTAAACGGAGCGTCTTAGACCTACCAAACTTTGCATTTTTTAAAATTGAGATATACCAGTAAAAACTATACATTTTTGGAAAGGGCATTGCTTTAGCTATCCAATGGTACATAAACCATGAAAATCCGAGCAAAACTGTGGAAGTTATGGCCATTTGAAGTTAACTTTTCTTTAAACTCGATTTACTGCTAAACGGAGCGTCTTAGACCTACCAAACTTTGCATTTTTTAAAATTGAGATATACCAGTAAAACTATACATTTTTGGAAAGGGCATTGCTTTAGCTATCCAATGGTACATAAACCATGAAAATCCGAGCAAAACTGTGGAAGTTATGGCCATTTGAAGTTAACTTTTCTTTAAACTCGATTTACTGCTAAACGGAGCGTCCTAGACCTACCAAACTTTGCATTTTTTAAATTGAGATATACCAGTAAAACTATACATTTTTGGAAAGGGCATTGCTTTAGCTATCCAATGGTACATAAACCATGAAAATCCGAGCAAAACTGTGGAAGTTATGGCCATTGAAGTTAACTTTTCTTTAAACTCGATTTACTGCTAAACGGAGCGTCTTAGACCTACCAAACTTTGCATTTTTTAAAATTGAGATATACCAGTAAAACTATACATTTTTGGAAAGTGCATTGCTTTAGCTATCCATGGTACATAAACCATGAAAATCCGAGCAAAACTGTGGAAGTTATGGCCATTTGAAGTTAACTTTTCTTTAAACTCGATTTACTGCTAAACGGAGCGTCCTAGACCTACCAAACTTTGCATTTTTTAAAATTGAGATATAGCAGTAAAACTATACATTTTTGGAAAGGGCTTTGCTTTAGCTATCCAATGGTACATAAACCATGAAAATCCGAGCAAAACTGTGGAAGTTATGGCCATTTGAAGTTAACTTTTCTTTAAACTCGATTTACTGCTAAACGGAGCGTCTTAGACCTACCAAACTTTGCATTTTTTAAAATTGAGATATACCAGTAAAACTATACATTTTTGGAAAGGGCATTGCTTTAGCTATCCAATGGTACATAAACCATGAAAATCCGAGCAAAACTGTGGAAGTTATGGCCATTTGAAGTTAACTTTTCTTTAAACTCGATTTACTGCTAAACGGAGCGTCTTAGACCTACCAAACTTTGCATTTTTTAAAATTGAGATATACCAGTAAAACTATACATTTTTGGAAAGGGCATTGCTTTAGCTATCCAATGGTACATAAACCATGAAAATCCGAGCAAAACTGTGGAAGTTATGGCCATTTGAAGTTAACTTTTCTTTAAACTCGATTTACTGCTAAACGGAGCGTCCTAGACCTACCAAACTTTGCATTTTTTAAAATTGAGATATAGCAGTAAAACTATACATTTTTGGAAAGGGCTTTGCTTTAGCTATCCAATGGTACATAAACCATGAAAATCCGAGCAAAACTGTGGAAGTTATGGCCATTTGAAGTTAACTTTTCTTTAAACTCGATTTACTGCTAAACGGAGCGTCCTAGACCTACCAAACTTTGCATTTTTTAAAATTGAGATATAGCAGTAAAACTATACATTTTTGGAAAGGGCTTTGCTTTAGCTATCCAATGGTACATAAAAAATGAAAATCCGAGCAAAACTGTGGAAGTTATGGTCATTTGAAGTTAACTTTTCTTTAAACTCGATTTACTGCTAAACGGAGCGTCTTAGACCTACCAAACCTTGCATTTTTTAAAATTGAGATATACCAGTAAAACTATACATTTTTGGAAAGGGCATTGCTTTAGCTATCCAATGGTACATAAAAAATGAAAATCCGAGCAAAACTGTGGAAGTTATGGTCATTTGAAGTTAACTTTTCTTTAAACTCGATTTACTGCTAAACGGAGCGTCTTAGACCTACAAACCTTGCATTTTTTAAAATTGAGATATACCAGTAAAACTATACATTTTTGGAAAGGGCATTGCTTTAGCTATCCAATGGTACATAAACCATGAAAATCCGAGCAAAACTGTGGAAGTTATGGCCATTTGAAGTTAACTTTTCTTTAAACTCGATTTACTGCTAAACGGAGCGTCTTAGACCTACCAAACTTTGCATTTTTTAAAATTGAGATATACCAGTAAAACTATACATTTTTGGAAAGGGCATTGCTTTAGCTATCCAATGGTACATAAAAAATGAAAATCCGAGCAAAACTGTGGAAGTTATGGCCATTTGAAGTTAACTTTTCTTTAAACTCGATTTACTGCTAAACGGAGCGTCTTAGACCTACCAAACTTTGCATTTTTTAAAATTGAGATATACCAGTAAAACTATACATTTTGGAAAGGGCATTGCTTTAGCTATCCAATGGTACATAAAAAATGAAAATCCGAGCAAAACTGTGGAAGTTATGGCCATTTGAAGTTAACTTTTCTTTAAACTCGATTTACTGCTAAACGGAGCGTCTTAGACCTACCAAACTTTGCATTTTTTAAAATTGAGATATACCAGTAAAACTATACATTTTGGAAAGGGCATTGCTTTAGCTATCCAATGGTACATAAAAAATGAAAATCCGAGCAAAACTGTGGAAGTTCATGGCCATTTGAAGTTAACTTTTCTTTAAACTCGATTTACTGCTAAACGGAGCGTCTTAGACCTACCAAACTTTGCATTTTTTAAAATTGAGATATACCAGTAAAACTATACATTTTTGGAAAGGGCATTGCTTTAGCTATCCAATGGTACATAAAAAATGAAAATCCGAGCAAAACTGTGGAAGTTATGGCCATTTGAAGTTAACTTTTCTTTAAACTCGATTTACTGCTAAACGGAGCGTCTTAGACCTACCAAACTTTGCATTTTTTAAAATTGAGATATAGCAGTAAAACTATACATTTTTGGAAAGGGCTTTGCTTTAGCTATCCAATGGTACATAAACCATGAAAATCCGAGCAAAACTGTGGAAGTTATGGCCATTTGAAGTTAACTTTTCTTTAAACTCGATTTACTGCTAAACGGAGCGTCCTAGACCTACCAAACTTTGCATTTTTTAAAATTGAGATATAGCAGTAAAACTATACATTTTTGGAAAGGGCTTTGCTTTAGCTATCCAATGGTACATAAAAAATGAAAATCCGAGCAAAACTGTGGAAGTTATGGTCATTTGAAGTTAACTTTTCTTTAAACTCGATTTACTGCTAAACGGAGCGTCTTAGACCTACCAAACCTTGCATTTTTTAAAATTGAGATATACCAGTAAAACTATACATTTTTGGAAAGGGCATTGCTTTAGCTATCCAATGGTACATAAAAAATGAAAATCCGAGCAAAACTGTGGAAGTTATGGTCATTTGAAGTTAACTTTTCTTTAAACTCGATTTACTGCTAAACGGAGCGTCTTAGACCTACCAAACCTTGCATTTTTTAAAATTGAGATATACCAGTAAAACTATACATTTTTGGAAAGGGCATTGCTTTAGCTATCCAATGGTACATAAACCATGAAAATCCGAGCAAAACTGTGGAAGTTATGGCCATTTGAAGTTAACTTTTCTTTAAACTCGATTTACTGCTAAACGGAGCGTCTTAGACCTACCAAACTTTGCATTTTTTAAAATTGAGATATACCAGTAAAACTATACATTTTTGGAAAGGGCATTGCTTTAGCTATCCAATGGTACATAAAAAATGAAAATCCGAGCAAAACTGTGGAAGTTATGGCCATTTGAAGTTAACTTTTCTTTAAACTCGATTTACTGCTAAACGGAGCGTCTTAGACCTACCAAACTTTGCATTTTTTAAAATTGAGATATACCAGTAAAACTATACATTTTTGGAAAGGGCATTGCTTTAGCTATCCAATGGTACATAAACCATGAAAATCCGAGCAAAACTGTGGAAGTTATGGCCATTTGAAGTTAACTTTTCTTTAAACTCGATTTACTGCTAAACGGAGCGTCTTAGACCTACCAAACTTTGCATTTTTTAAAATTGAGATATACCAGTAAAACTATACATTTTTGGAAAGGGCATTGCTTTAGCTATCCAATGGTACATAAACCATGAAAATCCGAGCAAAACTGTGGAAGTTATGGCCATTTGAAGTTAACTTTTCTTTAAACTCGATTTACTGCTAAACGGAGCGTCTTAGACCTACCAAACTTTGCATTTTTTAAAATTGAGATATAGCAGTAAAACTATACATTTTTGGAAAGGGCTTTGCTTTAGCTATCCAATGGTACATAAACCATGAAAATCCGAGCAAAACTGTGGAAGTTATGGCCATTTGAAGTTAACTTTTCTTTAAACTCGATTTACTGCTAAACGGAGCGTCCTAGACCTACCAAACTTTGCATTTTTTAAAATTGAGATATACCAGTAAAACTATACATTTTTGGAAAGGGCTTTGCTTTAGCTATCCAATGGTACATAAAAAATGAAAATCCGAGCAAAACTGTGGAAGTTATGGTCATTTGAAGTTAACTTTTCTTTAAACTCGATTTACTGCTAAACGGAGCGTCTTAGACCTACCAAACCTTGCATTTTTTAAAATTGAGATATACCAGTAAAACTATACATTTTTGGAAAGGGCATTGCTTTAGCTATCCAATGGTACATAAACCATGAAAATCCGAGCAAAACTGTGGAAGTTATGGCCATTTGAAGTTAACTTTTCTTTAAACTCGATTTACTGCTAAACGGAGCGTCTTAGACCTACCAAACTTTGCATTTTTTAAAATTGAGATATAGCAGTAAAACTATACATTTTTGGAAAGGGCATTGCTTTAGCTATCCAATGGTACATAAAAAATGAAAATCCGAGCAAAACTGTGGAAGTTATGGCCATTTGAAGTTAACTTTTCTTTAAACTCGATTTACTGCTAAACGGAGCGTCTTAGACCTACCAAACTTTGCATTTTTTAAAATTGAGATATACCAGTAAAACTATACATTTTTGGAAAGGGCATTGCTTTAGCTATCCAATGGTACATAAACCATGAAAATCCGAGCAAAACTGTGGAAGTTATGGCCATTTGAAGTTAACTTTTCTTTAAACTCGATTTACTGCTAAACGGAGCGTCTTAGACCTACCAAACTTTGCATTTTTTAAAATTGAGATATACCAGTAAAACTATACATTTTTGGAAAGGGCATTGCTTTAGCTATCCAATGGTACATAAAAAATGAAAATCCGAGCAAAACTGTGGAAGTTATGGCCATTTGAAGTTAACTTTTCTTTAAACTCGATTTACTGCTAAACGGAGCGTCTTAGACCTACCAAACTTTGCATTTTTTAAAATTGAGATATACCAGTAAAACTATACATTTTTGGAAAGGGCATTGCTTTAGCTATCCAATGGTACATAAACCATGAAAATCCGAGCAAAACTGTGGAAGTTATGGCCATTTGAAGTTAACTTTTCTTTAAACTCGATTTACTGCTAAACGGAGCGTCTTAGACCTACCAAACTTTGCATTTTTTAAAATTGAGATATACCAGTAAAACTATACATTTTTGGAAAGGGCATTGCTTTAGCTATCCAATGGTACATAAACCATGAAAATCCGAGCAAAACTGTGGAAGTTATGGCCATTTGAAGTTAACTTTTCTTTAAACTCGATTTACTGCTAAACGGAGCGTCCTAGACCTACCAAACTTTGCATTTTTTAAAATTGAGATATAGCAGTAAAACTATACATTTTTGGAAAGGGCTTTGCTTTAGCTATCCAATGGTACATAAACCATGAAAATCCGAGCAAAACTGTGGAAATTATGGCCATTTGAAGTTAACTTTTCTTTAAACTCGATTTACTGCTAAACGGAGCGTCCTAGACCTACCAAACTTTGCATTTTTTAAAATTGAGATATACCAGTAAAACTATACATTTTTGGAAAGGGCATTGCTTTAGCTATCCAATGGTACATAAAAAATGAAAATCCGAGCAAAACTGTGGAAGTTATGGTCATTTGAAGTTAACTTTTCTTTAAACTCGATTTACTGCTAAACGGAGCGTCTTAGACCTACCAAACCTTGCATTTTTTAAAATTGAGATATACCAGTAAAACTATACATTTTTGGAAAGGGCATTGCTTTAGCTATCCAATGGTACATAAACCATGAAAATCCGAGCAAAACTGTGGAAGTTATGGCCATTTGAAGTTAACTTTTCTTTAAACTCGATTTACTGCTAAACGGAGCGTCTTAGACCTACCAAACTTTGCATTTTTTAAAATTGAGATATACCAGTAAAACTATACATTTTTGGAAAGGGCATTGCTTTAGCTATCCAATGGTACATAAAAAATGAAAATCCGAGCAAAACTGTGGAAGTTATGTCCATTTGAAGTTAACTTTTCTTTAAACTCGATTTACTGCTAAACGGAGCGTCTTAGACCTACCAAACTTTGCATTTTTTAAAATTGAGATATACCAGTAAAACTATACATTTTTGGAAAGGGCATTGCTTTAGCTATCCAATGGTACATAAACCATGAAAATCCGAGCAAAACTGTGGAAGTTATGGCCATTTGAAGTTAACTTTTCTTTAAACTCGATTTACTGCTAAACGGAGCGTCTTAGACCTACCAAACTTTGCATTTTTTAAAATTGAGATATACCAGTAAAACTATACATTTTTGGAAAGGGCATTGCTTTAGCTATCCAATGGTACATAAAAAATGAAAATCCGAGCAAAACTGTGGAAGTTATGGCCATTTGAAGTTAACTTTTCTTTAAACTCGATTTACTGCTAAACGGAGCGTCTTAGACCTACCAAACTTTGCATTTTTTAAAATTGAGATATACCAGTAAAACTATACATTTTTGGAAAGGGCATTGCTTTAGCTATCCAATGGTACATAAACCATGAAAATCCGAGCAAAACTGTGGAAGTTATGGCCATTTGAAGTTAACTTTTCTTTAAACTCGATTTACTGCTAAACGGAGCGTCTTAGACCTACCAAACTTTGCATTTTTTAAAATTGAGATATAGCAGTAAAACTATACATTTTTGGAAAGGGCATTGCTTTAGCTATCCAATGGTACATAAACCATGAAAATCCGAGCAAAACTGTGGAAATTATGGCCATTTGAAGTTAACTTTTCTTTAAACTCGATTTACTGCTAAACGGAGCGTCCTAGACCTACCAAACTTTGCATTTTTTAAAATTGAGATATAGCAGTAAAACTATACATTTTTGGAAAGGGCTTTGCTTTAGCTATCCAATGGTACATAAACCATGAAAATCCGAGCAAAACTGTGGAAGTTATGGCCATTTGAAGTTAACTTTTCTTTAAACTCGATTTACTGCTAAACGGAGCGTCTTAGACCTACCAAACTTTGCATTTTTTAAAATTGAGATATACCAGTAAAACTATACATTTTTGGAAAGGGCATTGCTTTAGCTATCCAATGGTACATAAAAAATGAAAATCCGAGCAAAACTGTGGAAGTTATGGCCATTTGAAGTTAACTTTTCTTTAAACTCGATTTACTGCTAAACGGAGCGTCTTAGACCTACCAAACTTTGCATTTTTTAAAATTGAGATATAGCAGTAAAACTATACATTTTTGGAAAGGGCTTTGCTTTAGCTATCCAATGGTACATAAACCATGAAAATCCGAGCAAAACTGTGGAAGTTATGGCCATTTGAAGTTAACTTTTCTTTAAACTCGATTTACTGCTAAACGGAGCGTCTTAGACCTACCAAACTTTGCATTTTTTAAAATTGAGATATAGCAGTAAAACTATACATTTTTGGAAAGGGCATTGCTTTAGCTATCCAATGGTACATAAACCATGAAAATCCGAGCAAAACTGTGGAAGTTATGGCCATTTGAAGTTAACTTTTCTTTAAACTCGATTTACTGCTAAACGGAGCGTCCTAGACCTACCAAACTTTGCATTTTTTAAAATTGAGATATAGCAGTAAAACTATACATTTTTGGAAAGGGCTTTGCTTTAGCTATCCAATGGTACATAAACCATGAAAATCCGAGCAAAACTGTGGAAATTATGGCCATTTGAAGTTAACTTTTCTTTAAACTCGATTTACTGCTAAACGGAGCGTCTTAGACCTACCAAACTTTGCATTTTTTAAAATTGAGATATACCAGTAAAACTATACATTTTTGGAAAGGGCATTGCTTTAGCTATCCAATGGTACATAAAAAATGAAAATCCGAGCAAAACTGTGGAAGTTATGGCCATTTGAAGTTAACTTTTCTTTAAACTCGATTTACTGCTAAACGGAGCGTCTTAGACCTACCAAACTTTGCATTTTTTAAAATTGAGATATAGCAGTAAAACTATACATTTTTGGAAAGGGCTTTGCTTTAGCTATCCAATGGTACATAAACCATGAAAATCCGAGCAAAACTGTGGAAATTATGGCCATTTGAAGTTAACTTTTCTTTAAACTCGATTTACTGCTAAACGGAGCGTCTTAGACCTACCAAACTTTGCATTTTTTAAAATTGAGATATAGCAGTAAAACTATACATTTTTGGAAAGGGCATTGCTTTAGCTATCCAATGGTACATAAACCATGAAAATCCGAGCAAAACTGTGGAAGTTATGGCCATTTGAAGTTAACTTTTCTTTAAACTCGATTTACTGCTAAACGGAGCGTCTTAGACCTACCAAACTTTGCATTTTTTAAAATTGAGATATACCAGTAAAACTATACATTTTTGGAAAGGGCATTGCTTTAGCTATCCAATGGTACATAAACCATGAAAATCCGAGCAAAACTGTGGAAGTTATGGCCATTTGAAGTTAACTTTTCTTTAAACTCGATTTACTGCTAAACGGAGCGTCCTAGACCTACCAAACTTTGCATTTTTTAAAATTGAGATATAGCAGTAAAACTATACATTTTTGGAAAGGGCATTGCTTTAGCTATCCAATGGTACATAAACCATGAAAATCCGAGCAAAACTGTGGAAGTTATGGCCATTTGAAGTTAACTTTTCTTTAAACTCGATTTACTGCTAAACGGAGCGTCTTAGACCTACCAAACTTTGCATTTTTTAAAATTGAGATATACCAGTAAAACTATACATTTTTGGAAAGGGCATTGCTTTAGCTATCCAATGGTACATAAAAAATGAAAATCCGAGCAAAACTGTGGAAGTTATGGCCATTTGAAGTTAACTTTTCTTTAAACTCGATTTACTGCTAAACGGAGCGTCTTAGACCTACCAAACTTTGCATTTTTTAAAATTGAGATATAGCAGTAAAACTATACATTTTTGGAAAGGGCTTTGCTTTAGCTATCCAATGGTACATAAACCATGAAAATCCGAGCAAAACTGTGGAAGTTATGGCCATTTGAAGTTAACTTTTCTTTAAACTCGATTTACTGCTAAACGGAGCGTCCTAGACCTACCAAACTTTGCATTTTTTAAAATTGAGATATAGCAGTAAAACTATACATTTTTGGAAAGGGCATTGCTTTAGCTATCCAATGGTACATAAACCATGAAAATCCGAGCAAAACTGTGGAAGTTATGGCCATTTGAAGTTAACTTTTCTTTAAACTCGATTTACTGCTAAACGGAGCGTCCTAGACCTACCAAACTTTGCATTTTTTAAAATTGAGATATAGCAGTAAAACTATACATTTTTGGAAAGGGCTTTGCTTTAGCTATCCAATGGTACATAAACCATGAAAATCCGAGCAAAACTGTGGAAGTTATGGCCATTTGAAGTTAACTTTTCTTTAAACTCGATTTACTGCTAAACGGAGCGTCTTAGACCTACCAAACTTTGCATTTTTTAAAATTGAGATATACCAGTAAAACTATACATTTTTGGAAAGGGCATTGCTTTAGCTATCCAATGGTACATAAAAAATGAAAATCCGAGCAAAACTGTGGAAGTTATGGCCATTTGAAGTTAACTTTTCTTTAAACTCGATTTACTGCTAAACGGAGCGTCTTAGACCTACCAAACTTTGCATTTTTTAAAATTGAGATATACCAGTAAAACTATACATTTTTGGAAAGGGCATTGCTTTAGCTATCCAATGGTACATAAACCATGAAAATCCGAGCAAAACTGTGGAAGTTATGGCCATTTGAAGTTAACTTTTCTTTAAACTCGATTTACTGCTAAACGGAGCGTCTTAGACCTACCAAACTTTGCATTTTTTAAAATTGAGATATACCAGTAAAACTATACATTTTTGGAAAGGGCATTGCTTTAGCTATCCAATGGTACATAAACCATGAAAATCCGAGCAAAACTGTGGAAGTTATGGCCATTTGAAGTTAACTTTTCTTTAAACTCGATTTACTGCTAAACGGAGCGTCTTAGACCTACCAAACTTTGCATTTTTTAAAATTGAGATATACCAGTAAAACTATACATTTTTGGAAAGGGCATTGCTTTAGCTATCCAATGGTACAAAAACCATGAAAATCCGAGCAAAACTATGGAAGTTATGACCATTTGAAGTTAACTTTTCTTTAAAACTCGATTTACTGCTAAACGGAGCGTCCTAGACCTACCAAACTTTGCATTTTTTAAAATTGAGATATACCAGTAAAACTATACATTTTTGGAAAGGGCATTGCTTTAGCTATCCAATGGTACAAAAACCATGAAAATCCGAGCAAAACTATGGAAGTTATGACCATTTGAAGTTAACTTTTCTTTAAACTCGATTTACTGCTAAACGGAGCGTCCTAGACCTACCAAACTTTGCATTTTTTAAAATTGAGATATAGCAGTAAAACTATACATTTTTGGAAAGGGCTTTGCTTTAGCTATCCAATGGTACAAAAACCATGAAAATCCGAGCAAAACTGTGGAAGTTATGGCCATTTGAAGTTAACTTTTCTTTAAACTCGATTTACTGCTAAACGGAGCGTCCTAGACCTACCAAACTTTGCATTTTTTAAAATTGAGATATAGCAGTAAAACTATACATTTTTGGAAAGGGCATTGCTTTAGCTATCCAATGGTACAAAAACCATGAAAATCCGAGCAAAACTATGGAAGTTATGACCATTTGAAGTTAACTTTTCTTTAAACTCGATTTACTGCTAAACGGAGCGTCCTAGACCTACCAAACTTTGCATTTTTTAAAATTGAGATATAGCAGTAAAACTATACATTTTTGGAAAGGGCATTGCTTTAGCTATCCAATGGTACAAAAACCATGAAAATCCAAGCAAAACTATGGAAGTTATGACCATTTGAAGTTAACTTTTCTTTAAACTCGATTTACTGCTAAACGGAGCGTCCTAGACCTACCAAACTTTGCATTTTTTAAAATTGAGATATAGCAGTAAAACTATACATTTTTGGAAAGGGCATTGCTTTAGCTATCCAATGGTACAAAAACCATGAAAATCCGAGCAAAACTATGGAAGTTATGGCCATTTGAAGTTAACTTTTCTTTAAACTCGATTTACTGCTAAACGGAGCGTCCTAGACCTACCAAACTTTGCATTTTTTAAAATTGAGATATAGCAGTAAAACTATACATTTTTGGAAAGGGCATTGCTTTAGCTATCCAATGGTACAAAAACCATGAAAATCCGAGCAAAACTATGGAAGTTATGACCATTTGAAGTTAACTTTTCTTTAAACTCGATTTACTGCTAAACGGAGCGTCTTAGACCTACCAAACTTTGCATTTTTTAAAATTGAGATATACCAGTAAAACTATACATTTTTGGAAAGGGCATTGCTTTAGCTATCCAATGGTACAAAAACCATGAAAATCCGAGCAAAACTATGGAAGTTATGACCATTTGAAGTTCACTTTTCTTTAAACTCGAGTTACTGCTAAACGGAGCGTCTTAGACCTACCAAACTTTGCATTTTTTAAAATTGAGATATAGCAGTAAAACTATACATTTTTGGAAAGGGCATTGCTTTAGCTATCCAATGGCACAAAAACCATGAAAATCCGAGCAAAACTATGGAAGTTATGACCATTTGAAGTTAACTTTTCTTTAAACTCGATTTACTGCTAAACGGAGCGTCCTAGACCTACCAAACTTTGCATTTTTTAAAATTGAGATATAGCAGTAAAACTATACATTTTTGGAAAGGGCATTGCTTTAGCTATCCAATGGTACAAAAACCATGAAAATCCGAGCAAAACTATGGAAGTTATGACCATTTGAAGTTAACTTTTCTTTAAACTCGATTTACTGCTAAACGGAGCGTCTTAGACCTACCAAACTTTGCTTTTTTTAAAATTGAGATATACCAGTAAAACTATACATTTTTGGAAAGGGCATTGCTTTAGCTATCCAATGGTACAAAAACCATGAAAATCCGAGCAAAACTATGGAAGTTATGACCATTTGAAGTTAACTTTTCTTTAAACTCGATTTACTGCTAAACGGAGCGTCTTAGACCTACCAAACTTTGCATTTTTTAAAATTGAGATATAGCAGTAAAACTATACATTTTTGGAAAGGGCATTGCTTTAGCTATCCAATGGTACAAAAACCATGAAAATCCGAGCAAAACTATGGAAGTTATGACCATTTGAAGTTAACTTTTCTTTAAACTCGATTTACTGCTAAACGGAGCGTCTTAGACCTACCAAACTTTGCATTTTTTAAAATTGAGATATACCAGTAAAACTATACATTTTTGGAAAGGGCATTGCTTTAGCTATCCAATGGTACAAAAACCATGAAAATCCGAGCAAAACTATGGAAGTTATGACCATTTAAAGTTCACTTTTCTTTAAACTCGAGTTACTGCTAAACGGAGCGTCTTAGACCTACCAAACTTTGCATTTTTTAAAATTGAGATATAGCAGTAAAACTATACATTTTTGGAAAGGGCATTGCTTTAGCTATCCAATGGTACAAAAACCATGAAAATCCGAGCAAAACTATGGAAGTTATGACCATTTGAAGTTAACTTTTCTTTAAACTCGATTTACTGCTAAACGGAGCGTCCTAGACCTACCAAACTTTGCATTTTTTAAAATTGAGATATAGCAGTAAAACTATACATTTTTGGAAAGGGCATTGCTTTAGCTATCCAATGGCACAAAAACCATGAAAATCCGAGCAAAACTATGGAAGTTATGACCATTTGAAGTTAACTTTTCTTTAAACTCGATTTACTGCTAAACGGAGCGTCCTAGACCTACCAAACTTTGCATTTTTTAAAATTGAGATATAGCAGTAAAACTATACATTTTTGGAAAGGGCATTGCTTTAGCTATCCAATGGTACAAAAACCATGAAAATCCGAGCAAAACTATGGAAGTTATGACCATTTGAAGTTCACTTTTCTTTAAACTCGAGTTACTGCTAAACGGAGCGTCTTAGACCTACCAAACTTTGCATTTTTTAAAATTGAGATATAGCAGTAAAACTATACATTTTTGGAAAGGGCATTGCTTTAGCTATCCAATGGTACAAAAACCATGAAAATCCGAGCAAAACTATGGAAGTTATGACCATTTGAAGTTAACTTTTCTTTAAACTCGATTTACTGCTAAACGGAGCGTCTTAGACCTACCAAACTTTGCATTTTTTAAAATTGAGATATAGCAGTAAAACTATACATTTTTGGAAAGGGCATTGCTTTAGCTATCCAATGGTACAAAAACCATGAAAATCCGAGCAAAACTATGGAACTTATGACCATTTGAAGTTCACTTTTCTTTAAACTCGAGTTACTGCTAAACGGAGCGTCTTAGACCTACCAAACTTTGCATTTTTTTAAATTGAGATATAGCAGTAAAACTATACATTTTTGGAAAGGGCATTGCTTTAGCTATCCAATGGTACAAAAACCATGAAAATCCGAGCAAAACTATGGAAGTTATGACCATTTGAAGTTAACTTTTCTTTAAACTCGATTTACTGCTAAACGGAGCGTCTTAGACCTACCAAACTTTGCATTTTTTAAAATTGAGATATAGCAGTAAAACTATACATTTTTGGAAAGGGCATTGCTTTAGCTATCCAATGGTACAAAAACCATGAAAATCCGAGCAAAACTATGGAACTTATGACCATTTGAAGTTCACTTTTCTTTAAACTCGAGTTACTGCTAAACGGAGCGTCTTAGACCTACCAAACTTTGCATTTTTTTAAATTGAGATATAGCAGTAAAACTATACATTTTTGGAAAGGGCATTGCTTTAGCTATCCAATGGTACAAAAACCATGAAAATCCGAGCAAAACTATGGAAGTTATGACCAATTGAAGTTCACTTTTCTTTAAACTCGAGTTACTGCTAAACGGAGCGTCTTAGACCTACCAAACTTTGCATTTTTTAAAATTGAGATATAGCAGTAAAACTATACATTTTTGGAAAGGGCATTGCTTTAGCTATCCAATGGTACAAAAACCATGAAAATCCGAGCAAAACTATGGAACTTATGACCATTTGAAGTTCACTTTTCTTTAAACTCGATTTACTGCTAAACGGAGCGTCTTAGACCTACCAAACTTTGCATTTTTTTAAATTGAGATATAGCAGTAAAACTATACATTTTTGGAAAGGGCATTGCTTTAGCTATCCAATGGTACAAAAACCATGAAAATCCGAGCAAAACTATGGAAGTTATGACCAATTGAAGATCACTTTTCTTTAAACTCGAGTTACTGCTAAACGGAGCGTCTTAGACCTACCAAACTTTGCATTTTTTAAAATTGAGATATAGCAGTAAAACTATACATTTTTGGAAAGGGCATTGCTTTAGCTATCCAATGGTACAAAAACCATGAAAATCCGAGCAAAACTATGGAACTTATGACCATTTGAAGTTCACTTTTCTTTAAACTCGATTTACTGCTAAACGGAGCGTCTTAGACCTACCAAACTTTGCATTTTTTTAAATTGAGATATAGCAGTAAAACTATACATTTTTGGAAAGGGCATTGCTTTAGCTATCCAATGGTACAAAAACCATGAAAATCCGAGCAAAACTATGGAACTTATGACCATTTGAAGTTCACTTTTCTTTAAACTCGAGTTACTGCTAAACGGAGCGTCTTAGACCTACCAAACTTTGCATTTTTTAAAATTGAGATATAGCAGTAAAACTATACATTTTTGGAAAGGGCATTGCTTTAGCTATCCAATGGTACAAAAACCATGAAAATCCGAGCAAAACTATGGAAGTTATGACCATTTGAAGTTAACTTTTCTTTAAACTCGATTTACTGCTAAACGGAGCGTCTTAGACCTACCAAACTTTGCATTTTTTAAAATTGAGATATAGCAGTAAAACTATACATTTTTGGAAAGGGCATTGCTTTAGCTATCCAATGGTACAAAAACCATGAAAATCCGAGCAAAACTATGGAACTTATGACCATTTGAAGTTCACTTTTCTTTAAACTCGAGTTACTGCTAAACGGAGCGTCTTAGACCTACCAAACTTTGCATTTTTTTAAATTGAGATATAGCAGTAAAACTATACATTTTTGGAAAGGGCATTGCTTTAGCTATCCAATGGTACAAAAACCATGAAAATCCGAGCAAAACTATGGAAGTTATGACCAATTGAAGTTCACTTTTCTTTAAACTCGAGTTACTGCTAAACGGAGCGTCTTAGACCTACCAAACTTTGCATTTTTTAAAATTGAGATATAGCAGTAAAACTATACATTTTTGGAAAGGGCATTGCTTTAGCTATCCAATGGTACAAAAACCATGAAAATCCGAGCAAAACTATGGAACTTATGACCATTTGAAGTTCACTTTTCTTTAAACTCGAGTTACTGCTAAACGGAGCGTCTTAGACCTACCAAACTTTGCATTTTTTAAAATTGAGATATAGCAGTAAAACTATACATTTTTGGAAAGGGCATTGCTTTAGCTATCCAATGTACAAAAACCATGAAAATCCGAGCAAAACTATGGAAGTTATGACCATTTGAAGTTAACTTTTCTTTAAACTCGATTTACTGCTAAACGGAGCGTCTTAGACCTACCAAACTTTGCATTTTTTAAAATTGAGATATAGCAGTAAAACTATACATTTTTGGAAAGGGCATTGCTTTAGCTATCCAATGGTACAAAAACCATGAAAATCCGAGCAAAACTATGGAAGTTATGACCATTTGAAGTTAACTTTTCTTTAAACTCGATTTACTGCTAAACGGAGCGTCTTAGACCTACCAAACTTTGCATTTTTTAAAATTGAGATATAGCAGTAAAACTATACATTTTTGGAAAGGGCATTGCTTTAGCTATCCAATGGTACAAAAACCATGAAAATCCGAGCAAAACTATGGAAGTTATGACCATTTGAAGTTCACTTTTCTTTGAACTCGAGTTACTGCTAAACGGAGCGTCTTAGACCTACCAAACTTTGCATTTTTTAAAATTGAGATATAGCAGTAAAACTATACATTTTTGGAAAGGGCATTGCTTTAGCTATCCAATGGTACAAAAACCATGAAAATCCGAGCAAAACTATGGAAGTTATGACCATTTGAAGTTAACTTTTCTTTAAACTCGATTTACTGCTAAACGGAGCGTCTTAGACCTACCAAACTTTGCATTTTTTAAAATTGAGATATAGCAGTAAAACTATACATTTTTGGAAAGGGCATTGCTTTAGCTATCCAATGGTACAAAAACCATGAAAATCCGAGCAAAACTATGGAAGTTATGACCATTTGAAGTTCACTTTTCTTTAAACTCGAGTTACTGCTAAACGGAGCGTCTTAGACCTACCAAACTTTGCATTTTTTAAAATTGAGATATAGCAGTAAAACTATACATTTTTGGAAAGGGCATTGCTTTAGCTATCCAATGGTACAAAAACCATGAAAATCCGAGCAAAACTATGGAAGTTATGACCATTTGAAGTTAACTTTTCTTTAAACTCGATTTACTGCTAAACGGAGCGTCTTAGACCTACCAAACTTTGCATTTTTTAAAATTGAGATATAGCAGTAAAACTATACATTTTTGGAAAGGGCATTGCTTTAGCTATCCAATGGTACAAAAACCATGAAAATCCGAGCAAAACTATGGAAGTTATGACCATTTGAAGTTCACTTTTCTTTGAACTCGAGTTACTGCTAAACGGAGCGTCTTAGACCTACCAAACTTTGCATTTTTTAAAATTGAGATATAGCAGTAAAACTATACATTTTTGGAAAGGGCATTGCTTTAGCTATCCAATGGTACAAAAACCATGAAAATCCGAGCAAAACTATGGAAGTTATGACCATTTGAAGTTAACTTTTCTTTAAACTCGATTTACTGCTAAACGGAGCGTCTTAGACCTACCAAACTTTGCATTTTTTAAAATTGAGATATAGCAGTAAAACTATACATTTTTGGAAAGGGCATTGCTTTAGCTATCCAATGGTACAAAAACCATGAAAATCCGAGCAAAACTATGGAAGTTATGACCATTTGAAGTTCACTTTTCTTTAAACTCGAGTTACTGCTAAACGGAGCGTCTTAGACCTACCAAACTTTGCATTTTTTAAAATTGAGATATAGCAGTAAAACTATACATTTTTGGAAAGGGCATTGCTTTAGCTATCCAATGGTACAAAAACCATGAAAATCCGAGCAAAACTATGGAAGTTATGACCATTTGAAGTTAACTTTTCTTTAAACTCGATTTACTGCTAAACGGAGCGTCTTAGACCTACCAAACTTTGCATTTTTTAAAATTGAGATATAGCAGTAAAACTATACATTTTTGGAAAGGGCATTGCTTTAGCTATCCAATGGTACAAAAACCATGAAAATCCGAGCAAAACTATGGAAGTTATGACCAATTGAAGTTCACTTTTCTTTAAACTCGAGTTACTGCTAAACGGAGCGTCTTAGACCTACCAAACTTTGCATTTTTTAAAATTGAGATATAGCAGTAAAACTATACATTTTTGGAAAGGGCATTGCTTTAGCTATCCAATGGTACAAAAACCATGAAAATCCGAGCAAAACTATGGAACTTATGACCATTTGAAGTTCACTTTTCTTTAAACTCGATTTACTGCTAAACGGAGCGTCTTAGACCTACCAAACTTTGCATTTTTTTAAATTGAGATATAGCAGTAAAACTATACATTTTTGGAAAGGGCATTGCTTTAGCTATCCAATGGTACAAAAACCATGAAAATCCGAGCAAAACTATGGAAGTTATGACCAATTGAAGTTCACTTTTCTTTAAACTCGAGTTACTGCTAAACGGAGCGTCTTAGACCTACCAAACTTTGCATTTTTTAAAATTGAGATATAGCAGTAAAACTATACATTTTTGGAAAGGGCATTGCTTTAGCTATCCAATGGTACAAAAACCATGAAAATCCGAGCAAAACTATGGAACTTATGACCATTTGAAGTTCACTTTTCTTTAAACTCGATTTACTGCTAAACGGAGCGTCTTAGACCTACCAAACTTTGCATTTTTTTAAATTGAGATATAGCAGTAAAACTATACATTTTTGGAAAGGGCATTGCTTTAGCTATCCAATGGTACAAAAACCATGAAAATCCGAGCAAAACTATGGAACTTATGACCATTTGAAGTTCACTTTTCTTTAAACTCGAGTTACTGCTAAACGGAGCGTCTTAGACCTACCAAACTTTGCATTTTTTAAAATTGAGATATAGCAGTAAAACTATACATTTTTGGAAAGGGCATTGCTTTAGCTATCCAATGGTACAAAAACCATGAAAATCCGAGCAAAACTATGGAAGTTATGACCATTTGAAGTTAACTTTTCTTTAAACTCGATTTACTGCTAAACGGAGCGTCTTAGACCTACCAAACTTTGCATTTTTTAAAATTGAGATATAGCAGTAAAACTATACATTTTTGGAAAGGGCATTGCTTTAGCTATCCAATGGTACAAAAACCATGAAAATCCGAGCAAAACTATGGAACTTATGACCATTTGAAGTTCACTTTTCTTTAAACTCGAGTTACTGCTAAACGGAGCGTCTTAGACCTACCAAACTTTGCATTTTTTTAAATTGAGATATAGCAGTAAAACTATACATTTTTGGAAAGGGCATTGCTTTAGCTATCCAATGGTACAAAAACCATGAAAATCCGAGCAAAACTATGGAAGTTATGACCAATTGAAGTTCACTTTTCTTTAAACTCGAGTTACTGCTAAACGGAGCGTCTTAGACCTACCAAACTTTGCATTTTTTAAAATTGAGATATAGCAGTAAAACTATACATTTTTGGAAAGGGCATTGCTTTAGCTATCCAATGGTACAAAAACCATGAAAATCCGAGCAAAACTATGGAACTTATGACCATTTGAAGTTCACTTTTCTTTAAACTCGAGTTACTGCTAAACGGAGCGTCTTAGACCTACCAAACTTTGCATTTTTTAAAATTGAGATATAGCAGTAAAACTATACATTTTTGGAAAGGGCATTGCTTTAGCTATCCAATGTACAAAAACCATGAAAATCCGAGCAAAACTATGGAAGTTATGACCATTTGAAGTTAACTTTTCTTTAAACTCGATTTACTGCTAAACGGAGCGTCTTAGACCTACCAAACTTTGCATTTTTTAAAATTGAGATATAGCAGTAAAACTATACATTTTTGGAAAGGGCATTGCTTTAGCTATCCAATGGTACAAAAACCATGAAAATCCGAGCAAAACTATGGAAGTTATGACCATTTGAAGTTAACTTTTCTTTAAACTCGATTTACTGCTAAACGGAGCGTCTTAGACCTACCAAACTTTGCATTTTTTAAAATTGAGATATAGCAGTAAAACTATACATTTTTGGAAAGGGCATTGCTTTAGCTATCCAATGGTACAAAAACCATGAAAATCCGAGCAAAACTATGGAAGTTATGACCATTTGAAGTTCACTTTTCTTTGAACTCGAGTTACTGCTAAACGGAGCGTCTTAGACCTACCAAACTTTGCATTTTTTAAAATTGAGATATAGCAGTAAAACTATACATTTTTGGAAAGGGCATTGCTTTAGCTATCCAATGGTACAAAAACCATGAAAATCCGAGCAAAACTATGGAAGTTATGACCATTTGAAGTTAACTTTTCTTTAAACTCGATTTACTGCTAAACGGAGCGTCTTAGACCTACCAAACTTTGCATTTTTTAAAATTGAGATATAGCAGTAAAACTATACATTTTTGGAAAGGGCATTGCTTTAGCTATCCAATGGTACAAAAACCATGAAAATCCGAGCAAAACTATGGAAGTTATGACCATTTGAAGTTCACTTTTCTTTAAACTCGAGTTACTGCTAAACGGAGCGTCTTAGACCTACCAAACTTTGCATTTTTTAAAATTGAGATATAGCAGTAAAACTATACATTTTTGGAAAGGGCATTGCTTTAGCTATCCAATGGTACAAAAACCATGAAAATCCGAGCAAAACTATGGAAGTTATGACCATTTGAAGTTAACTTTTCTTTAAACTCGATTTACTGCTAAACGGAGCGTCTTAGACCTACCAAACTTTGCATTTTTTAAAATTGAGATATAGCAGTAAAACTATACATTTTTGGAAAGGGCATTGCTTTAGCTATCCAATGGTACAAAAACCATGAAAATCCGAGCAAAACTATGGAACTTATGACCATTTGAAGTTCACTTTTCTTTAAACTCGAGTTACTGCTAAACGGAGCGTCTTAGACCTACCAAACTTTGCATTTTTTAAAATTGAGATATAGCAGTAAAACTATACATTTTTGGAAAGGGCATTGCTTTAGCTATCCAATGGTACAAAAACCATGAAAATCCGAGCAAAACTATGGAAGTTATGACCATTTGAAGTTAACTTTTCTTTAAACTCGATTTACTGCTAAACGGAGCGTCTTAGACCTACCAAACTTTGCATTTTTTAAAATTGAGATATAGCAGTAAAACTATACATTTTTGGAAAGGGCATTGCTTTAGCTATCCAATGGTACAAAAACCATGAAAATCCGAGCAAAACTATGGAAGTTATGACCATTTGAAGTTAACTTTTCTTTAAACTCGATTTACTGCTAAACGGAGCGTCTTAGACCTACCAAACTTTGCATTTTTTAAAATTGAGATATAGCAGTAAAACTATACATTTTTGGAAAGGGCATTGCTTTAGCTATCCAATGGTACAAAAACCATGAAAATCCGAGCAAAACTATGGAAGTTATGACCATTTGAAGTTCACTTTTCTTTAAACTCGAGTTACTGCTAAACGGAGCGTCTTGACCTACCAAACTTTGCATTTTTTAAAATTGAGATATAGCAGTAAAACTATACATTTTTGGAAAGGGCATTGCTTTAGCTATCCAATGGTACAAAAACCATGAAAATCCGAGCAAAACTATGGAACTTATGACCATTTGAAGTTCACTTTTCTTTAAACTCGAGTTACTGCTAAACGGAGCGTCTTAGACCTACCAAACTTTGCATTTTTTAAAATTGAGATATAGCAGTAAAACTATACATTTTTGGAAAGGGCATTGCTTTAGCTATCCAATGGTACAAAAACCATGAAAATCCGAGCAAAACTATGGAACTTATGACCATTTGAAGTTCACTTTTCTTTAAACTCGAGTTACTGCTAAACGGAGCGTCTTAGACCTACCAAACTTTGCATTTTTTAAAATTGAGATATAGCAGTAAAACTATACATTTTTGGAAAGGGCATTGCTTTAGCTATCCAATGGTACAAAAACCATGAAAATCCGAGCAAAACTATGGAAGTTATGACCATTTGAAGTTAACTTTTCTTTAAACTCGATTTACTGCTAAACGGAGCGTCTTAGACCTACCAAACTTTGCATTTTTTAAAATTGAGATATAGCAGTAAAACTATACATTTTTGGAAAGGGCATTGCTTTAGCTATCCAATGGTACAAAAACCATGAAAATCTGAGCAAAACTATGGAAGTTATGACCATTTGAAGTTCACTTTTCTTTAAACTCGATTTACTGCTAAACGGAGCGTCTTAGACCTACCAAACTTTGCATTTTTTAAAATTGAGATATAGCAGTAAAACTATACATTTTTGGAAAGGGCATTGCTTTAGCTATCCAATGGTACAAAAACCATGAAAATCCGAGCAAAACTATGGAAGTTATGACCATTTGAAGTTAACTTTTCTTTAAACTCGATTTACTGCTAAACGGAGCGTCTTAGACCTACCAAACTTTGCATTTTTTAAAATTGAGATATAGCAGTAAAACTATACATTTTTGGAAAGGGCATTGCTTTAGCTATCCAATGGTACAAAAACCATGAAAATCCGAGCAAAACTATGGAACTTATGACCATTTGAAGTTCACTTTTCTTTAAACTCGATTTACTGCTAAACGGAGCGTCTTAGACCTACCAAACTTTGCATTTTTTTAAATTGAGATATAGCAGTAAAACTATACATTTTTGGAAAGGGCATTGCTTTAGCTATCCAATGGTACAAAAACCATGAAAATCCGAGCAAAACTATGGAACTTATGACCATTTGAAGTTCACTTTTCTTTAAACTCGAGTTACTGCTAAACGGAGCGTCTTAGACCTACCAAACTTTGCATTTTTTAAAATTGAGATATAGCAGTAAAACTATACATTTTTGGAAAGGGCATTGCTTTAGCTATCCAATGGTACAAAAACCATGAAAATCCGAGCAAAACTATGGAAGTTATGACCATTTGAAGTTAACTTTTCTTTAAACTCGATTTACTGCTAAACGGAGCGTCTTAGACCTACCAAACTTTGCATTTTTTAAAATTGAGATATAGCAGTAAAACTATACATTTTTGGAAAGGGCATTGCTTTAGCTATCCAATGGTACAAAAACCATGAAAATCCGAGCAAAACTATGGAACTTATGACCATTTGAAGTTCACTTTTCTTTAAACTCGAGTTACTGCTAAACGGAGCGTCTTAGACCTACCAAACTTTGCATTTTTTTAAATTGAGATATAGCAGTAAAACTATACATTTTTGGAAAGGGCATTGCTTTAGCTATCCAATGGTACAAAAACCATGAAAATCCGAGCAAAACTATGGAAGTTATGACCAATTGAAGTTCACTTTTCTTTAAACTCGAGTTACTGCTAAACGGAGCGTCTTAGACCTACCAAACTTTGCATTTTTTAAAATTGAGATATAGCAGTAAAACTATACATTTTTGGAAAGGGCATTGCTTTAGCTATCCAATGGTACAAAAACCATGAAAATCCGAGCAAAACTATGGAACTTATGACCATTTGAAGTTCACTTTTCTTTAAACTCGAGTTACTGCTAAACGGAGCGTCTTAGACCTACCAAACTTTGCATTTTTTAAAATTGAGATATAGCAGTAAAACTATACATTTTTGGAAAGGGCATTGCTTTAGCTATCCAATGGTACAAAAACCATGAAAATCCGAGCAAAACTATGGAAGTTATGACCATTTGAAGTTAACTTTTCTTTAAACTCGATTTACTGCTAAACGGAGCGTCTTAGACCTACCAAACTTTGCATTTTTTAAAATTGAGATATAGCAGTAAAACTATACATTTTTGGAAAGGGCATTGCTTTAGCTATCCAATGGTACAAAAACCATGAAAATCCGAGCAAAACTATGGAAGTTATGACCATTTGAAGTTCACTTTTCTTTAAACTCGAGTTACTGCTAAACGGAGCGTCTTAGACCTACCAAACTTTGCATTTTTTAAAATTGAGATATAGCAGTAAAACTATACATTTTTGGAAAGGGCATTGCTTTAGCTATCCAATGGTACAAAAACCATGAAAATCCGAGCAAAACTATGGAAGTTATGACCATTTGAAGTTAACTTTTCTTTAAACTCGATTTACTGCTAAACGGAGCGTCTTAGACCTACCAAACTTTGCATTTTTTAAAATTGAGATATAGCAGTAAAACTATACATTTTTGGAAAGGGCATTGCTTTAGCTATCCAATGGTACAAAAACCATGAAAATCCGAGCAAAACTATGGAACTTATGACCATTTGAAGTTCACTTTTCTTTAAACTCGAGTTACTGCTAAACGGAGCGTCTTAGACCTACCAAACTTTGCATTTTTTAAAATTGAGATATAGCAGTAAAACTATACATTTTTGGAAAGGGCATTGCTTTAGCTATCCAATGGTACAAAAACCATGAAAATCCGAGCAAAACTATGGAAGTTATGACCATTTGAAGTTAACTTTTCTTTAAACTCGATTTACTGCTAAACGGAGCGTCTTAGACCTACCAAACTTTGCATTTTTTAAAATTGAGATATAGCAGTAAAACTATACATTTTTGGAAAGGGCATTGCTTTAGCTATCCAATGGTACAAAAACCATGAAAATCCGAGCAAAACTATGGAAGTTATGACCATTTGAAGTTAACTTTTCTTTAAACTCGATTTACTGCTAAACGGAGCGTCTTAGACCTACCAAACTTTGCATTTTTTAAAATTGAGATATAGCAGTAAAACTATACATTTTTGGAAAGGGCATTGCTTTAGCTATCCAATGGTACAAAAACCATGAAAATCCGAGCAAAACTATGGAACTTATGACCATTTGAAGTTCACTTTTCTTTAAACTCGAGTTACTGCTAAACGGAGCGTCTTAGACCTACCAAACTTTGCATTTTTTAAAATTGAGATATAGCAGTAAAACTATACATTTTTGGAAAGGGCATTGCTTTAGCTATCCAATGGTACAAAAACCATGAAAATCCGAGCAAAACTATGGAACTTATGACCATTTGAAGTTCACTTTTCTTTAAACTCGATTTACTGCTAAACGGAGCGTCTTAGACCTACCAAACTTTGCATTTTTTTAAATTGAGATATAGCAGTAAAACTATACATTTTTGGAAAGGGCATTGCTTTAGCTATCCAATGGTACAAAAACCATGAAAATCCGAGCAAAACTATGGAACTTATGACCATTTGAAGTTCACTTTTCTTTAAACTCGAGTTACTGCTAAACGGAGCGTCTTAGACCTACCAAACTTTGCATTTTTTAAAATTGAGATATAGCAGTAAAACTATACATTTTTGGAAAGGGCATTGCTTTAGCTATCCAATGGTACAAAAACCATGAAAATCCGAGCAAAACTATGGAAGTTATGACCATTTGAAGTTAACTTTTCTTTAAACTCGATTTACTGCTAAACGGAGCGTCTTAGACCTACCAAACTTTGCATTTTTTAAAATTGAGATATAGCAGTAAAACTATACATTTTTGGAAAGGGCATTGCTTTAGCTATCCAATGGTACAAAAACCATGAAAATCCGAGCAAAACTATGGAACTTATGACCACTTGAAGTTCACTTTTCTTTAAACTCGAGTTACTGCTAAACGGAGCGTCTTAGACCTACCAAACTTTGCATTTTTTTAAATTGAGATATAGCAGTAAAACTATACATTTTTGGAAAGGGCATTGCTTTAGCTATCCAATGGTACAAAAACCATGAAAATCCGAGCAAAACTATGGAAGTTATGACCAATTGAAGTTCACTTTTCTTTAAACTCGAGTTACTGCTAAACGGAGCGTCTTAGACCTACCAAACTTTGCATTTTTTAAAATTGAGATATAGCAGTAAAACTATACATTTTTGGAAAGGGCATTGCTTTAGCTATCCAATGGTACAAAAACCATGAAAATCCGAGCAAAACTATGGAACTTATGACCATTTGAAGTTCACTTTTCTTTAAACTCGAGTTACTGCTAAACGGAGCGTCTTAGACCTACCAAACTTTGCATTTTTTAAAATTGAGATATAGCAGTAAAACTATACATTTTTGGAAAGGGCATTGCTTTAGCTATCCAATGGTACAAAAACCATGAAAATCCGAGCAAAACTATGGAAGTTATGACCATTTGAAGTTAACTTTTCTTTAAACTCGATTTACTGCTAAACGGAGCGTCTTAGACCTACCAAACTTTGCATTTTTTAAAATTGAGATATAGCAGTAAAACTATACATTTTTGGAAAGGGCATTGCTTTAGCTATCCAATGGTACAAAAACCATGAAAATCCGAGCAAAACTATGGAAGTTATGACCATTTGAAGTTAACTTTTCTTTAAACTCGATTTACTGCTAAACGGAGCGTCTTAGACCTACCAAACTTTGCATTTTTTAAAATTGAGATATAGCAGTAAAACTATACATTTTTGGAAAGGGCATTGCTTTAGCTATCCAATGGTACAAAAACCATGAAAATCCGAGCAAAACTATGGAAGTTATGACCATTTGAAGTTCACTTTTCTTTGAACTCGAGTTACTGCTAAACGGAGCGTCTTAGACCTACCAAACTTTGCATTTTTTAAAATTGAGATATAGCAGTAAAACTATACATTTTTGGAAAGGGCATTGCTTTAGCTATCCAATGGTACAAAAACCATGAAAATCCGAGCAAAACTATGGAACTTATGACCATTTGAAGTTCACTTTTCTTTAAACTCGAGTTACTGCTAAACGGAGCGTCTTAGACCTACCAAACTTTGCATTTTTTAAAATTGAGATATAGCAGTAAAACTATACATTTTTGGAAAGGGCATTGCTTTAGCTATCCAATGGTACAAAAACCATGAAAATCCGAGCAAAACTATGGAAGTTATGACCATTTGAAGTTAACTTTTCTTTAAACTCGATTTACTGCTAAACGGAGCGTCTTAGACCTACCAAACTTTGCATTTTTTAAAATTGAGATATAGCAGTAAAACTATACATTTTTGGAAAGGGCATTGCTTTAGCTATCCAATGGTACAAAAACCATGAAAATCCGAGCAAAACTATGGAAGTTATGACCATTTGAAGTTAACTTTTCTTTAAACTCGATTTACTGCTAAACGGAGCGTCTTAGACCTACCAAACTTTGCATTTTTTAAAATTGAGATATAGCAGTAAAACTATACATTTTTGGAAAGGGCATTGCTTTAGCTATCCAATGGTACAAAAACCATGAAAATCCGAGCAAAACTATGGAACTTATGACCATTTGAAGTTCACTTTTCTTTAAACTCGAGTTACTGCTAAACGGAGCGTCTTAGACCTACCAAACTTTGCATTTTTTAAAATTGAGATATAGCAGTAAAACTATACATTTTTGGAAAGGGCATTGCTTTAGCTATCCAATGGTACAAAAACCATGAAAATCCGAGCAAAACTATGGAACTTATGACCATTTGAAGTTCACTTTTCTTTAAACTCGAGTTACTGCTAAACGGAGCGTCTTAGACCTACCAAACTTTGCATTTTTTAAAATTGAGATATAGCAGTAAAACTATACATTTTTGGAAAGGGCATTGCTTTAGCTATCCAATGGTACAAAAACCATGAAAATCCGAGCAAAACTATGGAAGTTATGACCATTTGAAGTTAACTTTTCTTTAAACTCGATTTACTGCTAAACGGAGCGTCTTAGACCTACCAAACTTTGCATTTTTTAAAATTGAGATATAGCAGTAAAACTATACATTTTTGGAAAGGGCATTGCTTTAGCTATCCAATGGTACAAAAACCATGAAAATCCGAGCAAAACTATGGAAGTTATGACCATTTGAAGTTAACTTTTCTTTAAACTCGATTTACTGCTAAACGGAGCGTCTTAGACCTACCAAACTTTGCATTTTTTAAAATTGAGATATAGCAGTAAAACTATACATTTTTGGAAAGGGCATTGCTTTAGCTATCCAATGGTACAAAAACCATGAAAATCCGAGCAAAACTATGGAAGTTATGACCATTTGAAGTTCACTTTTCTTTGAACTCGAGTTACTGCTAAACGGAGCGTCTTAGACCTACCAAACTTTGCATTTTTTAAAATTGAGATATAGCAGTAAAACTATACATTTTTGGAAAGGGCATTGCTTTAGCTATCCAATGGTACAAAAACCATGAAAATCCGAGCAAAACTATGGAAGTTATGACCATTTGAAGTTAACTTTTCTTTAAACTCGATTTACTGCTAAACGGAGCGTCTTAGACCTACCAAACTTTGCATTTTTTAAAATTGAGATATAGCAGTAAAACTATACATTTTTGGAAAGGGCATTGCTTTAGCTATCCAATGGTACAAAAACCATGAAAATCCGAGCAAAACTATGGAAGTTATGACCATTTGAAGTTCACTTTTCTTTAAACTCGAGTTACTGCTAAACGGAGCGTCTTAGACCTACCAAACTTTGCATTTTTTAAAATTGAGATATAGCAGTAAAACTATACATTTTTGGAAAGGGCATTGCTTTAGCTATCCAATGGTACAAAAACCATGAAAATCCGAGCAAAACTATGGAAGTTATGACCATTTGAAGTTAACTTTTCTTTAAACTCGATTTACTGCTAAACGGAGCGTCTTAGACCTACCAAACTTTGCATTTTTTAAAATTGAGATATAGCAGTAAAACTATACATTTTTGGAAAGGGCATTGCTTTAGCTATCCAATGGTACAAAAACCATGAAAATCCGAGCAAAACTATGGAACTTATGACCATTTGAAGTTCACTTTTCTTTAAACTCGAGTTACTGCTAAACGGAGCGTCTTAGACCTACCAAACTTTGCATTTTTTAAAATTGAGATATAGCAGTAAAACTATACATTTTTGGAAAGGGCATTGCTTTAGCTATCCAATGGTACAAAAACCATGAAAATCCGAGCAAAACTATGGAAGTTATGACCATTTGAAGTTAACTTTTCTTTAAACTCGATTTACTGCTAAACGGAGCGTCTTAGACCTACCAAACTTTGCATTTTTTAAAATTGAGATATAGCAGTAAAACTATACATTTTTGGAAAGGGCATTGCTTTAGCTATCCAATGGTACAAAAACCATGAAAATCCGAGCAAAACTATGGAAGTTATGACCATTTGAAGTTAACTTTTCTTTAAACTCGATTTACTGCTAAACGGAGCGTCTTAGACCTACCAAACTTTGCATTTTTTAAAATTGAGATATTGCAGAAAAACTATACATTTTTGGAAAGGGCATTGCTTTAGCTATCCAATGGTACAAAAACCATGAAAATCCGAGCAAAACTATGGAAGTTATGACCATTTGAAGTTCACTTTTCTTTAAACTCGAGTTACTGCTAAACGGAGCGTCTTGACCTACCAAACTTTGCATTTTTTAAAATTGAGATATAGCAGTAAAACTATACATTTTTGGAAAGGGCATTGCTTTAGCTATCCAATGGTACAAAAACCATGAAAATCCGAGCAAAACTATGGAACTTATGACCATTTGAAGTTCACTTTTCTTTAAACTCGAGTTACTGCTAAACGGAGCGTCTTAGACCTACCAAACTTTGCATTTTTTAAAATTGAGATATAGCAGTAAAACTATACATTTTTGGAAAGGGCATTGCTTTAGCTATCCAATGGTACAAAAACCATGAAAATCCGAGCAAAACTATGGAACTTATGACCATTTGAAGTTCACTTTTCTTTAAACTCGAGTTACTGCTAAACGGAGCGTCTTAGACCTACCAAACTTTGCATTTTTTAAAATTGAGATATAGCAGTAAAACTATACATTTTTGGAAAGGGCATTGCTTTAGCTATCCAATGGTACAAAAACCATGAAAATCCGAGCAAAACTATGGAAGTTATGACCATTTGAAGTTAACTTTTCTTTAAACTCGATTTACTGCTAAACGGAGCGTCTTAGACCTACCAAACTTTGCATTTTTTAAAATTGAGATATAGCAGTAAAACTATACATTTTTGGAAAGGGCATTGCTTTAGCTATCCAATGGTACAAAAACCATGAAAATCTGAGCAAAACTATGGAAGTTATGACCATTTGAAGTTCACTTTTCTTTAAACTCGATTTACTGCTAAACGGAGCGTCTTAGACCTACCAAACTTTGCATTTTTTAAAATTGAGATATAGCAGTAAAACTATACATTTTTGGAAAGGGCATTGCTTTAGCTATCCAATGGTACAAAAACCATGAAAATCCGAGCAAAACTATGGAAGTTATGACCATTTGAAGTTAACTTTTCTTTAAACTCGATTTACTGCTAAACGGAGCGTCTTAGACCTACCAAACTTTGCATTTTTTAAAATTGAGATATAGCAGTAAAACTATACATTTTTGGAAAGGGCATTGCTTTAGCTATCCAATGGTACAAAAACCATGAAAATCCGAGCAAAACTATGGAAGTTATGACCATTTGAAGTTCACTTTTCTTTAAACTCGAGTTACTGCTAAACGGAGCGTCTTAGACCTACCAAACTTTGCATTTTTTAAAATTGAGATATAGCAGTAAAACTATACATTTTTGGAAAGGGCATTGCTTTAGCTATCCAATGGTACAAAAACCATGAAAATCCGAGCAAAACTATGGAACTTATGACCATTTGAAGTTCACTTTTCTTTAAACTCGAGTTACTGCTAAACGGAGCGTCTTAGACCTACCAAACTTTGCATTTTTTAAAATTGAGATATAGCAGTAAAACTATACATTTTTGGAAAGGGCATTGCTTTAGCTATCCAATGGTACAAAAACCATGAAAATCCGAGCAAAACTATGGAAGTTATGACCATTTGAAGTTCACTTTTCTTTAAACTCGAGTTACTGCTAAACGGAGCGTCTTAGACCTACCAAACTTTGCATTTTTTAAAATTGAGATATAGCAGTAAAACTATACATTTTTGGAAAGGGCATTGCTTTAGCTATCCAATGGTACAAAAACCATGAAAATCCGAGCAAAACTATGGAACTTATGACCATTTGAAGTTCACTTTTCTTTAAACTCGAGTTACTGCTAAACGGAGCGTCTTAGACCTACCAAACTTTGCATTTTTTAAAATTGAGATATAGCAGTAAAACTATACATTTTTGGAAAGGGCATTGCTTTAGCTATCCAATGGTACAAAAACCATGAAAATCCGAGCAAAACTATGGAAGTTATGACCATTTGAAGTTAACTTTTCTTTAAACTCGATTTACTGCTAAACGGAGCGTCTTAGACCTACCAAACTTTGCATTTTTTAAAATTGAGATATAGCAGTAAAACTATACATTTTTGGAAAGGGCATTGCTTTAGCTATCCAATGGTACAAAAACCATGAAAATCTGAGCAAAACTATGGAAGTTATGACCATTTGAAGTTCACTTTTCTTTAAACTCGAGTTACTGCCAAACGGAGCGTCTTAGACCTACCAAACTTTGCATTTTTTAAAATTGAGATATAGCAGTAAAACTATACATTTTTGGAAAGGGCATTGCTTTAGCTATCCAATGGTACAAAAACCATGAAAATCCGAGCAAAACTATGGAAGTTATGACCATTTGAAGTTCACTTTTCTTTAAACTCGAGTTACTGCTAAACGGAGCGTCTTAGACCTACCAAACTTTGCATTTTTTAAAATTGAGATATAGCAGTAAAACTATACATTTTTGGAAAGGGCATTGCTTTAGCTATCCAATGGTACAAAAACCATGAAAATCCGAGCAAAACTATGGAAGTTATGACCATTTGAAGTTCACTTTTCTTTAAACTCGAGCTACTGCCAAACGGAGCGTCTTAGACCTACCAAACTTTGCATTTTTTAAAATTGAGATATAGCAGTAAAACTATACATTTTTGGAAAGGGCATTGCTTTAGCTATCCAATGGTACAAAAACCATGAAAATCCGAGCAAAACTATGGAAGTTATGACCATTTGAAGTTCACTTTTCTTTAAACTCGAGTTACTGCTAAACGGAGCGTCTTAGACCTACCAAACTTTGCATTTTTTAAAATTGAGATATACCAGTAAAACTATACATTTTTGGAAAGGGCATTGCTTTAGCTATCCAATGGTACAAAAACCATGAAAATCCGAGCAAAACTATGGAAGTTATGACCATTTGAAGTTCACTTTTCTTTAAACTCGAGTTACTGCTAAACGGAGCGTCTTAGACCTACCAAACTTTGCATTTTTTAAAATTGAGATATAGCAGTAAAACTATACATTTTTGGAAAGGGCATTGCTTTAGCTATCCAATGGTACAAAAACCATGAAAATCCGAGCAAAACTATGGAAGTTATGACCATTTGAAGTTAACTTTTCTTTAAACTCGATTTACTGCTAAACGGAGCGTCTTAGACCTACCAAACTTTGCATTTTTTAAAATTGAGATATAGCAGTAAAACTATACATTTTTGGAAAGGGCATTGCTTTAGCTATCCAATGGTACAAAAACCATGAAAATCCGAGCAAAACTATGGAAGTTATGACCATTTGAAGTTCACTTTTCTTTAAACTCGAGTTACTGCTAAACGGAGCGTCTTAGACCTACCAAACTTTGCATTTTTTAAAATTGAGATATAGCAGTAAAACTATACATTTTTGGAAAGGGCATTGCTTTAGCTATCCAATGGTACAAAAACCATGAAAATCCGGGCAAAACTATGGAAGTTATGACCATTTGAAGTTCAATTTTCTTTAAACTCGAGTTACTGCTAAACGGAGCGTCTTAGACCTACCAAACTTTGCATTTTTTAAAATTGAGATATAGCAGTAAAACTATACATTTTTGGAAAGGGCATTGCTTTAGCTATCCAATGGTACAAAAACCATGAAAATTCGAGCAAAACTATGGAAGTTATGACCATTTGAAGTTCACTTTTCTTTAAACTCGAGTTACTGCTAAACGGAGCGTCTTAGACCTACCAAACTTTGCATTTTTTAAAATTGAGATATAGCAGTAAAACTATACATTTTTGGAAAGGGCATTGCTTTAGCTATCCAATGGTACAAAAACCATGAAAATCCGAGCAAAACTATGGAAGTTATGACCATTTGAAGTTCACTTTTCTTTAAACTCGAGTTACTGCCAAACGGAGCGTCTTAGACCTACCAAACTTTGCATTTTTTAAAATTGAGATATAGCAGTAAAACTATACATTTTTGGAAAGGGCATTGCTTTAGCTATCCAATGGTACAAAAACCATGAAAATCCGAGCAAAACTATGGAAGTTATGACCATTTGAAGTTCACTTTTCTTTAAACTCGATTTACTGCTAAACGGAGCGTCTTAGACCTACCAAACTTTGCATTTTTTAAAATTGAGATATAGCAGTAAAACTATACATTTTTGGAAAGGGCATTGCTTTAGCTATCCAATGGTACAAAAACCATGAAAATCCGAGCAAAACTATGGAAGTTATGACCATTTGAAGTTCAATTTTCTTTAAACTCGAGTTACTGCTAAACGGAGCGTCTTAGACCTACCAAACTTTGCATTTTTTAAAATTGAGATATAGCAGTAAAACTATACATTTTTGGAAAGGGCATTGCTTTAGCTATCCAATGGTACAAAAACCATGAAAATCCGAGCAAAACTATGGAAGTTATGACCATTTGAAGTTCACTTTTCTTTAAACTCGAGTTACTGCTAAACGGAGCGTCTTAGACCTACCAAACTTTGCATTTTTTAAAATTGAGATATAGCAGTAAAACTATACATTTTTGGAAAGGGCATTGCTTTAGCTATCCAATGGTACAAAAACCATGAAAATCCGAGCAAAACTATGGAAGTTATGACCATTTGAAGTTCACTTTTCTTTAAACTCGAGTTACTGCCAAACGGAGCGTCTTAGACCTACCAAACTTTGCATTTTTTAAAATTGAGATATAGCAGTAAAACTATACATTTTTGGAAAGGGCATTGCTTTAGCTATCCAATGGTACAAAAACCATGAAAATCCGAGCAAAACTATGGAAGTTATGACCATTTGAAGTTCACTTTTCTTTAAACTCGAGTTACTGCTAAACGGAGCGTCTTAGACCTACCAAACTTTGCATTTTTTAAAATTGAGATATAGCAGTAAAACTATACATTTTTGGAAAGGGCATTGCTTTAGCTATCCAATGGTACAAAAACCATGAAAATCCGAGCAAAACTATGGAAGTTATGACCATTTGAAGTTCACTTTTCTTTAAACTCGAGTTACTGCTAAACGGAGCGTCTTAGACCTACCAAACTTTGCATTTTTTAAAATTGAGATATAGCAGTAAAACTATACATTTTTGGAAAGGGCATTGCTTTAGCTATCCAATGGTACAAAAACCATGAAAATCCGGGCAAAACTATGGAAGTTATGACCATTTGAAGTTCACTTTTCTTTAAACTCGAGTTACTGCTAAACGGAGCGTCTTAGACCTACCAAACTTTGCATTTTTTAAAATTGAGATATAGCAGTAAAACTATACATTTTTGGAAAGGGCATTGCTTTAGCTATCCAATGGTACAAAAACCATGAAAATCCGAGCAAAACTATGGAACTTATGACCATTTGAAGTTCACTTTTCTTTAAACTCGAGTTACTGCTAAACGGAGCGTCTTAGACCTACCAAACTTTGCATTTTTTAAAATTGAGATATAGCAGTAAAACTATACATTTTTGGAAAGGGCATTGCTTTAGCTATCCAATGGTACAAAAACCATGAAAATCCGAGCAAAACTATGGAAGTTATGACCATTTGAAGTTCACTTTTCTTTAAACTCGAGTTACTGCTAAACGGAGCGTCTTAGACCTACCAAACTTTGCATTTTTTAAAATTGAGATATAGCAGTAAAACTATACATTTTTGGAAAGGGCATTGCTTTAGCTATCCAATGGTACAAAAACCATGAAAATCCGAGCAAAACTATGGAAGTTATGACCATTTGAAGTTCACTTTTCTTTAAACTCGATTTACTGCTAAACGGAGCGTCTTAGACCTACCAAACTTTGCATTTTTTAAAATTGAGATATAGCAGTAAAACTATACATTTTTGGAAAGGGCATTGCTTTAGCTATCCAATGGTACAAAAACCATGAAAATCCGAGCAAAAATATGGAAGTTATGACCATTTGAAGTTCACTTTTCTTTAAACTCGAGTTACTGCTAAACGGAGCGTCTTAGACCTACCAAACTTTGCATTTTTTAAAATTGAGATATAGCAGTAAAACTATACATTTTTGGAAAGGGCATTGCTTTAGCTATCCAATGGTACAAAAACCATGAAAATCCGAGCAAAACTATGGAAGTTATGACCATTTGAAGTTCACTTTTCTTTAAACTCGAGTTACTGCTAAACGGAGCGTCTTAGACCTACCAAACTTTGCATTTTTTAAAATTGAGATATAGCAGTAAAACTATACATTTTTGGAAAGGGCATTGCTTTAGCTATCCAATGGTACAAAAACCATGAAAATCCGAGCAAAACTATGGAACTTATGACCATTTGAAGTTCACTTTTCTTTAAACTCGAGTTACTGCTAAACGGAGCGTCTTAGACCTACCAAACTTTGCATTTTTTAAAATTGAGATATAGCAGTAAAACTATACATTTTTGGAAAGGGCATTGCTTTAGCTATCCAATGGTACAAAAACCATGAAAATCCGAGCAAAACTATGGAAGTTATGACCATTTGAAGTTCACTTTTCTTTAAACTCGAGTTACTGCTAAACGGAGCGTCTTAGACCTACCAAACTTTGCATTTTTTAAAATTGAGATATAGCAGTAAAACTATACATTTTTGGAAAGGGCATTGCTTTAGCTATCCAATGGTACAAAAACCATGAAAATCCGAGCAAAACTATGGAACTTATGACCATTTGAAGTTCACTTTTCTTTAAACTCGAGTTACTGCTAAACGGAGCGTCTTAGACCTACCAAACTTTGCATTTTTTAAAATTGAGATATAGCAGTAAAACTATACATTTTTGGAAAGGGCATTGCTTTAGCTATCCAATGGTACAAAAACCATGAAAATCCGAGCAAAACTATGGAAGTTATGACCATTTGAAGTTAACTTTTCTTTAAACTCGATTTACTGCTAAACGGAGCGTCTTAGACCTACCAAACTTTGCATTTTTTAAAATTGAGATATAGCAGTAAAACTATACATTTTTGGAAAGGGCATTGCTTTAGCTATCCAATGGTACAAAAACCATGAAAATCTGAGCAAAACTATGGAAGTTATGACCATTTGAAGTTCACTTTTCTTTAAACTCGAGTTACTGCCAAACGGAGCGTCTTAGACCTACCAAACTTTGCATTTTTTAAAATTGAGATATAGCAGTAAAACTATACATTTTTGGAAAGGGCATTGCTTTAGCTATCCAATGGTATAAAAACCATGAAAATCCGAGCAAAACTATGGAAGTTATGACCATTTGAAGTTCACTTTTCTTTAAAATCGAGTTACTGCTAAACGGAGCGTCTTAGACCTACCAAACTTTGCATTTTTTAAAATTGAGATATAGCAGTAAAACTATACATTTTTGGAAAGGGCATTGCTTTAGCTATCCAATGGTACAAAAACCATGAAAATCCGAGCAAAACTATGGAAGTTATGACCATTTGAAGTTCACTTTTCTTTAAACTCGAGTTACTGCCAAACGGAGCGTCTTAGACCTACCAAACTTTGCATTTTTTAAAATTGAGATATAGCAGTAAAACTATACATTTTTGGAAAGGGCATTGCTTTAGCTATCCAATGGTACAAAAACCATGAAAATCCGAGCAAAACTATGGAAGTTATGACCATTTGAAGTTCACTTTTCTTTAAACTCGAGTTACTGCTAAACGGAGCGTCTTAGACCTACCAAACTTTGCATTTTTTAAAATTGAGATATACCAGTAAAACTATACATTTTTGGAAAGGGCATTGCTTTAGCTATCCAATGGTACAAAAACCATGAAAATCCGAGCAAAACTATGGAAGTTATGACCATTTGAAGTTCACTTTTCTTTAAACTCGAGTTACTGCTAAACGGAGCGTCTTAGACCTACCAAACTTTGCATTTTTTAAAATTGAGATATAGCAGTAAAACTATACATTTTTGGAAAGGGCATTGCTTTAGCTATCCAATGGTACAAAAACCATGAAAATCCGAGCAAAACTATGGAAGTTATGACCATTTGAAGTTAACTTTTCTTTAAACTCGATTTACTGCTAAACGGAGCGTCTTAGACCTACCAAACTTTGCATTTTTTAAAATTGAGATATAGCAGTAAAACTATACATTTTTGGAAAGGGCATTGCTTTAGCTATCCAATGGTACAAAAACCATGAAAATCCGAGCAAAACTATGGAAGTTATGACCATTTGAAGTTCACTTTTCTTTAAACTCGAGTTACTGCTAAACGGAGCGTCTTAGACCTACCAAACTTTGCATTTTTTAAAATTGAGATATAGCAGTAAAACTATACATTTTTGGAAAGGGCATTGCTTTAGCTATCCAATGGTACAAAAACCATGAAAATCCGGGCAAAACTATGGAAGTTATGACCATTTGAAGTTCAATTTTCTTTAAACTCGAGTTACTGCTAAACGGAGCGTCTTAGACCTACCAAACTTTGCATTTTTTAAAATTGAGATATAGCAGTAAAACTATACATTTTTGGAAAGGGCATTGCTTTAGCTATCCAATGGTACAAAAACCATGAAAATCCGAGCAAAACTATGGAAGTTATGACCATTTGAAGTTCACTTTTCTTTAAACTCGAGTTACTGCTAAACGGAGCGTCTTAGACCTACCAAACTTTGCATTTTTTAAAATTGAGATATAGCAGTAAAACTATACATTTTTGGAAAGGGCATTGCTTTAGCTATCCAATGGTACAAAAACCATGAAAATCCGAGCAAAACTATGGAAGTTATGACCATTTGAAGTTCACTTTTCTTTAAACTCGAGTTACTGCCAAACGGAGCGTCTTAGACCTACCAAACTTTGCATTTTTTAAAATTGAGATATAGCAGTAAAACTATACATTTTTGGAAAGGGCATTGCTTTAGCTATCCAATGGTACAAAAACCATGAAAATCCGAGCAAAACTATGGAAGTTATGACCATTTGAAGTTCACTTTTCTTTAAACTCGAGTTACTGCTAAACGGAGCGTCTTAGACCTACCAAACTTTGCATTTTTTAAAATTGAGATATAGCAGTAAAACTATACATTTTTGGAAAGGGCATTGCTTTAGCTATCCAATGGTACAAAAACCATGAAAATCCGAGCAAAACTATGGAAGTTATGACCATTTGAAGTTCACTTTTCTTTAAACTCGAGTTACTGCTAAACGGAGCGTCTTAGACCTACCAAACTTTGCATTTTTTAAAATTGAGATATAGCAGTAAAACTATACATTTTTGGAAAGGGCATTGCTTTAGCTATCCAATGGTACAAAAACCATGAAAATCCGAGCAAAACTATGGAAGTTATGACCATTTGAAGTTCACTTTTCTTTAAACTCGAGTTACTGCTAAACGGAGCGTCTTAGACCTACCAAACTTTGCATTTTTTAAAATTGAGATATAGCAGTAAAACTATACATTTTTGGAAAGGGCATTGCTTTAGCTATCCAATGGTACAAAAACCATGAAAATCCGGGCAAAACTATGGAAGTTATGACCATTTGAAGTTCAATTTTCTTTAAACTCGAGTTACTGCTAAACGGAGCGTCTTAGACCTACCAAACTTTGCATTTTTTAAAATTGAGATATAGCAGTAAAACTATACATTTTTGGAAAGGGCATTGCTTTAGCTGTCCAATGGTACAAAAACCATGAAAATCCGAGCAAAACTATGGAAGTTATGACCATTTGAAGTTAACTTTTCTTTAAACTCGATTTACTGCTAAACGGAGCGTCTTAGACCTACCAAACTTTGCATTTTTTAAAATTGAGATATAGCAGTAAAACTATACATTTTTGGAAAGGGCATTGCTTTAGCTATCCAATGGTACAAAAAACCATGAAAATCCGAGCAAAACTATGGAAGTTATGACCATTTGAAGTTAACTTTTCTTTAAACTCGATTTACTGCTAAACGGAGCGTCTTAGACCTACCAAACTTTGCATTTTTTAAAATTGAGATATAGCAGTAAAACTATACATTTTTGGAAAGGGCATTGCTTTAGCTATCCAATGGTACAAAAACCATGAAAATCCGAGCAAAACTATGGAAGTTATGACCATTTGAAGTTCACTTTTCTTTAAACTCGAGTTACTGCTAAACGGAGCGTCTTAGACCTACCAAACTTTGCATTTTTTAAAATTGAGATATAGCAGTAAAACTATACATTTTTGGAAAGGGCATTGCTTTAGCTGTCCAATGGTACAAAAACCATGAAAATCCGAGCAAAACTATGGAAGTTATGACCATTTGAAGTTAACTTTTCTTTAAACTCGATTTACTGCTAAACGGAGCGTCTTAGACCTACCAAACTTTGCATTTTTTAAAATTGAGATATAGCAGTAAAACTATACATTTTTGGAAAGGGCATTGCTTTAGCTATCCAATGGTACAAAAACCATGAAAATCCGAGCAAAACTATGGAAGTTATGACCATTTGAAGTTCACTTTTCTTTAAACTCGAGTTACTGCTAAACGGAGCGTCTTAGACCTACCAAACTTTGCATTTTTTAAAATTGAGATATAGCAGTAAAACTATACATTTTTGGAAAGGGCATTGCTTTAGCTATCCAATGGTACAAAAACCATGAAAATCCGAGCAAAACTATGGAAGTTATGACCATTTGAAGTTCACTTTTCTTTAAACTCGAGTTACTGCCAAACGGAGCGTCTTAGACCTACCAAACTTTGCATTTTTTAAAATTGAGATATAGCAGTAAAACTATACATTTTTGGAAAGGGCATTGCTTTAGCTATCCAATGGTACAAAAACCATGAAAATCCGAGCAAAACTATGGAAGTTATGACCATTTGAAGTTCACTTTTCTTTAAACTCGAGTTACTGCTAAACGGAGCGTCTTAGACCTACCAAACTTTGCATTTTTTAAAATTGAGATATAGCAGTAAAACAATACATTTTTGGAAAGGGCATTGCTTTAGCTATCAAATGGTACAAAAACCATGAAAATCCGAGCAAAACTATGGAAGTTATGACCATTTGAAGTTCACTTTTCTTTAAACTCGAGTTACTGCTAAACGGAGCGTCTTAGACCTACCAAACTTTGCATTTTTTAAAATTGAGATATAGCAGTAAAACTATACATTTTTGGAAAGGGCATTGCTTTAGCTATCCAATGGTACAAAAACCATGAAAATCCGGGCAAAACTATGGAAGTTATGACCATTTGAAGTTCACTTTTCTTTAAACTCGAGTTACTGCTAAACGGAGCGTCTTAGACCTACCAAACTTTGCATTTTTTAAAATTGAGATATAGCAGTAAAACTATACATTTGGAAAGGGCATTGCTTTAGCTATCCAATGGTACAAAAACCATGAAAATCCGGGCAAAACTATGGAAGTTATGACCATTTGAAGTTCAATTTTCTTTAAACTCGATTTACTGCTAAACGGAGCGTCTTAGACCTACCAAACTTTGCATTTTTTAAAATTGAGATATAGCAGTAAAACTATACATTTTTGGAAAGGGCATTGCTTTAGCTATCCAATGGTACATAAACCATGAAAATCCGAGCAAAACTGTGGAAGTTATGGCCATTTGAAGTTAAATTTTCTTTAAACTCGATTTACTGCTAAACGGAGCGTCTTAGACCTACCAAACTTTGCATTTTTTAAAATTGAGATATAGCAGTAAAACTATACATTTTTGGAAAGGGCATTGCTTTAGCTATCCAATGGTACAAAAACCATGAAAATCCGAGCAAAACTATGGAAGTTATGACCATTTGAAGTTCACTTTTCTTTAAACTCGAGTTACTGCTAAACGGAGCGTCTTAGACCTACCAAACTTTGCATTTTTTAAAATTGAGATATAGCAGTAAAACTATACATTTTTGGAAAGGGCATTGCTTTAGCTATCCAATGGTACAAAAACCATGAAAATCCGGGCAAAACTATGGAAGTTATGACCATTTGAAGTTCAATTTTCTTTAAACTCGAGTTACTGCTAAACGGAGCGTCTTAGACCTACCAAACTTTGCATTTTTTAAAATTGAGATATAGCAGTAAAACTATACATTTTTGGAAAGGGCATTGCTTTAGCTATCCAATGGTACAAAAACCATGAAAATCCGAGCAAAACTATGGAAGTTATGACCATTTGAAGTTCACTTTTCTTTAAACTCGAGTTACTGCTAAACGGAGCGTCTTAGACCTACCAAACTTTGCATTTTTTTAAATTGAGATATAGCAGTAAAACTATACATTTTTGGAAAGGGCATTGCTTTAGCTATCCAATGGTACAAAAACCATGAAAATCCGAGCAAAACTATGGAAGTTATGACCATTTGAAGTTCACTTTTCTTTAAACTCGAGTTACTGCTAAACGGAGCGTCTTAGACCTACCAAACTTTGCATTTTTTTAAATTGAGATATAGCAGTAAAACTATACATTTTTGGAAAGGGCATTGCTTTAGCTATCCAATGGTACAAAAACCATGAAAATCCGAGCAAAACTATGGAAGTTATGACCATTTGAAGTTCACTTTTCTTTAAACTCGAGTTACTGCTAAACGGAGCGTCTTAGACCTACCAAACTTTGCATTTTTTAAAATTGAGATATAGCAGTAAAACTATACATTTTTGGAAAGGGCATTGCTTTAGCTATCCAATGGTACAAAAACCATGAAAATCCGAGCAAAACTATGGAAGTTATGACCATTTGAAGTTCACTTTTCTTTAAACTCGAGTTACTGCTAAACGGAGCGTCTTAGACCTACCAAACTTTGCATTTTTTAAAATTGAGATATAGCAGTAAAACTATACATTTTTGGAAAGGGCATTGCTTTAGCTATCCAATGGTACAAAAACCATGAAAATCCGAGCAAAACTATGGAAGTTATGACCATTTGAAGTTCACTTTTCTTTAAACTCGATTTACTGCTAAACGGAGCGTCTTAGACCTACCAAACTTTGCATTTTTTAAAATTGAGATATAGCAGTAAAACTATACATTTTTGGAAAGGGCATTGCTTTAGCTATCCAATGGTACAAAAACCATGAAAATCCGAGCAAAACTATGGAAGTTATGACCATTTGAAGTTAACTTTTCTTTAAACTCGATTTACTGCTAAACGGAGCGTCTTAGACCTACCAAACTTTGCATTTTTTAAAATTGAGATATAGCAGTAAAACTATACATTTTTGGAAAGGGCATTGCTTTAGCTATCCAATGGTACAAAAACCATGAAAATCCGAGCAAAACTATGGAAGTTATGACCATTTGAAGTTCACTTTTCTTTAAACTCGAGTTACTGCTAAACGGAGCGTCTTAGACCTACCAAACTTTGCATTTTTTAAAATTGAGATATAGCAGTAAAACTATACATTTTTGGAAAGGGCATTGCTTTAGCTATCCAATGGTACAAAAACCATGAAAATCCGAGCAAAACTATGGAAGTTATGACCATTTGAAGTTAACTTTTCTTTAAACTCGATTTACTGCTAAACGGAGCGTCTTAGACCTACCAAACTTTGCATTTTTTAAAATTGAGATATAGCAGTAAAACTATACATTTTTGGAAAGGGCATTGCTTTAGCTATCCAATGGTACAAAAACCATGAAAATCCGAGCAAAACTATGGAAGTTATGACCATTTGAAGTTCACTTTTCCTTAAACTCGAGTTACTGCTAAACGGAGCGTCTTAGACCTACCAAACTTTGCATTTTTTAAAATTGAGATATAGCAGTAAAACTATACATTTTTGGAAAGGGCATTGCTTTAGCTATCCAATGGTACAAAAACCATGAAAATCCGAGCAAAACTATGGAAGTTATGACCATTTGAAGTTAACTTTTCTTTAAACTCGATTTACTGCTAAACGGAGCGTCTTAGACCTACCAAACTTTGCATTTTTTAAAATTGAGATATAGCAGTAAAACTATACATTTTTGGAAAGGGCATTGCTTTAGCTATCCAATGGTACAAAAACCATGAAAATCCGAGCAAAACTATGGAAGTTATGACCATTTGAAGTTCACTTTTCTTTAAACTCGAGTTACTGCTAAACGGAGCGTCTTAGACCTACCAAACTTTGCATTTTTTAAAATTGAGATATAGCAGTAAAACTATACATTTTTGGAAAGGGCATTGCTTTAGCTATCCAATGGTACAAAAACCATGAAAATCCGAGCAAAACTATGGAACTTATGACCATTTGAAGTTCACTTTTCTTTAAACTCGAGTTACTGCTAAACGGAGCGTCTTAGACCTACCAAACTTTGCATTTTTTAAAATTGAGATATAGCAGTAAAACTATACATTTTTGGAAAGGGCATTGCTTTAGCTATCCAATGGTACAAAAACCATGAAAATCCGAGCAAAACTATGGAAGTTATGACCATTTGAAGTTCACTTTTCTTTAAACTCGAGTTACTGCTAAACGGAGCGTCTTAGACCTACCAAACTTTGCATTTTTTAAAATTGAGATATAGCAGTAAAACTATACATTTTTGGAAAGGGCATTGCTTTAGCTATCCAATGGTACAAAAACCATGAAAATCCGAGCAAAACTATGGAACTTATGACCATTTGAACTTCACTTTTCTTTAAACTCGAGTTACTGCTAAACGGAGCGTCTTAGACCTACCAAACTTTGCATTTTTTAAAATTGAGATATAGCAGTAAAACTATACATTTTTGGAAAGGGCATTGCTTTAGCTATCCAATGGTACAAAAACCATGAAAATCCGAGCAAAACTATGGAAGTTATGACCATTTGAAGTTAACTTTTCTTTAAACTCGATTTACTGCTAAACGGAGCGTCTTAGACCTACCAAACTTTGCATTTTTTAAAATTGAGATATAGCAGTAAAACTATACATTTTTGGAAAGGGCATTGCTTTAGCTATCCAATGGTACAAAAACCATGAAAATCTGAGCAAAACTATGGAAGTTATGACCATTTGAAGTTCACTTTTCTTTAAACTCGAGTTACTGCTAAACGGAGCGTCTTAGACCTACCAAACTTTGCATTTTTTAAAATTGAGATATAGCAGTAAAACTATACATTTTTGGAAAGGGCATTGCTTTAGCTATCCAATGGTACAAAAACCATGAAAATCCGAGCAAAACTATGGAAGTTATGACCATTTGAAGTTCACTTTTCTTTAAACTCGAGTTACTGCTAAACGGAGCGTCTTAGACCTACCAAACTTTGCATTTTTTAAAATTGAGATATAGCAGTAAAACTATACATTTTTGGAAAGGGCATTGCTTTAGCTATCCAATGGTACAAAAACCATGAAAATCCGAGCAAAACTATGGAAGTTATGACCATTTGAAGTTCACTTTTCTTTAAACTCGAGTTACTGCTAAACGGAGCGTCTTAGACCTACCAAACTTTGCATTTTTTAAAATTGAGATATAGCAGTAAAACTATACATTTTTGGAAAGGGCATTGCTTTAGCTATCCAATGGTACAAAAACCATGAAAATCCGAGAAAAACTATGGAAGTTATGACCATTTGAAGTTCACTTTTCTTTAAACTCGAGTTACTGCTAAACGGAGCGTCTTAGACCTACCAAACTTTGCATTTTTTAAAATTGAGATATAGCAGTAAAACTATACATTTTTGGAAAGGGCATTGCTTTAGCTATCCAATGGTACAAAAACCATGAAAATCCGAGCAAAACTATGGAAGTTATGACCATTTGAAGTTCACTTTTCTTTAAACTCGAGTTACTGCTAAACGGAGCGTCTTAGACCTACCAAACTTTGCATTTTTTAAAATTGAGATATAGCAGTAAAACTATACATTTTTGGAAAGGGCATTGCTTTAGCTATCCAATGGTACAAAAACCATGAAAATCCGAGCAAAACTATGGAAGTTATGACCATTTGAAGTTCACTTTTCTTTAAACTCGAGTTACTGCTAAACGGAGCGTCTTAGACCTACCAAACTTTGCATTTTTTAAAATTGAGATATAGCAGTAAAACTATACATTTTTGGAAAGGGCATTGCTTTAGCTATCCAATGGTACAAAAACCATGAAAATCCGAGCAAAACTATGGAAGTTATGACCATTTGAAGTTAACTTTTCTTTAAACTCGATTTACTGCTAAACGGAGCGTCTTAGACCTACCAAACTTTGCATTTTTTAAAATTGAGATATAGCAGTAAAACTATACATTTTTGGAAAGGGCATTGCTTTAGCTATCCAATGGTACAAAAACCATGAAAATCCGAGCAAAACTATGGAAGTTATGACCATTTGAAGTTCACTTTTCTTTAAACTCGAGTTACTGCTAAACGGAGCGTCTTAGACCTACCAAACTTTGCATTTTTTAAAATTGAGATATAGCAGTAAAACTATACATTTTTGGAAAGGGCATTGCTTTAGCTATCCAATGGTACAAAAACCATGAAAATCCGAGAAAAACTATGGAAGTTATGACCATTTGAAGTTCACTTTTCCTTAAACTCGAGTTACTGCTAAACGGAGCGTCTTAGACCTACCAAACTTTGCATTTTTTAAAATTGAGATATAGCAGTAAAACTATACATTTTTGGAAAGGGCATTGCTTTAGCTATCCAATGGTACAAAAACCATGAAAATCCGAGCAAAACTATGGAAGTTATGACCATTTGAAGTTAACTTTTCTTTAAACTCGATTTACTGCTAAACGGAGCGTCTTAGACCTACCAAACTTTGCATTTTTTAAAATTGAGATATAGCAGTAAAACTATACATTTTTGGAAAGGGCATTGCTTTAGCTATCCAATGGTACAAAAACCATGAAAATCCGAGCAAAACTATAAAAGTTATGACCATTTGAAGTTAACTTTTCTTTAAACTCGATTTACTGCTAAACGGAGCGTCCTAGACCTACCAAACTTTGCATTTTTTAAAATTGAGATATAGCAGTAAAACTATACATTTTTGGAAAGGGCATTGCTTTAGCTATCCAATGGTACAAAAACCATGAAAATCCGAGCAAAACTATGGAACTTATGACCATTTGAAGTTCACTTTTCTTTAAACTCGAGTTACTGCTAAACGGAGCGTCTTAGACCTACCAAACTTTGCATTTTTTAAAATTGAGATATAGCAGTAAAACTATACATTTTTGGAAAGGGCATTGCTTTAGCTATCCAATGGTACAAAAACCATGAAAATCTGAGCAAAACTATGGAAGTTATGACCATTTGAAGTTCACTTTTCTTTAAACTCGATTTACTGCTAAACGGAGCGTCTTAGACCTACCAAACTTTGCATTTTTTAAAATTGAGATATAGCAGTAAAACTATACATTTTTGGAAAGGGCATTGCTTTAGCTATCCAATGGTACAAAAACCATGAAAATCCGAGCAAAACTATGGAACTTATGACCATTTGAAGTTCACTTTTCTTTAAACTCGAGTTACTGCTAAACGGAGCGTCTTAGACCTACCAAACTTTGCATTTTTTAAAATTGAGATATAGCAGTAAAACTATACATTTTTGGAAAGGGCATTGCTTTAGCTATCCAATGGTACAAAAACCATGAAAATCCGAGCAAAACTATGGAAGTTATGACCATTTGAAGTTCACTTTTCTTTAAACTCGAGTTACTGCTAAACGGAGCGTCTTAGACCTACCAAACTTTGCATTTTTTAAAATTGAGATATAGCAGTAAAACTATACATTTTTGGAAAGGGCATTGCTTTAGCTATCCAATGGTACAAAAACCATGAAAATCCGAGCAAAACTATGGAACTTATGTCCATTTGAAGTTCACTTTTCTTTAAACTCGAGTTACTGCTAAACGGAGCGTCTTAGACCTACCAAACTTTGCATTTTTTAAAATTGAGATATAGCAGTAAAACTATACATTTTTGGAAAGGGCATTGCTTTAGCTATCCAATGGTACAAAAACCATGAAAATCCGAGCAAAACTATGGAACTTATGACCATTTGAAGTTCACTTTTCTTTAAACTCGAGTTACTGCTAAACGGAGCGTCTTAGACCTACCAAACTTTGCATTTTTTAAAATTGAGATATAGCAGTAAAACTATACATTTTTGGAAAGGGCATTGCTTTAGCTATCCAATGGTACAAAAACCATGAAAATCCGAGCAAAACTATGGAAGTTATGACCATTTGAAGTTAACTTTTCTTTAAACTCGATTTACTGCTAAACGGAGCGTCTTAGACCTACCAAACTTTGCATTTTTTAAAATTGAGATATAGCAGTAAAACTATACATTTTTGGAAAGGGCATTGCTTTAGCTATCCAATGGTACAAAAACCATGAAAATCTGAGCAAAACTATGGAAGTTATGACCATTTGAAGTTCACTTTTCTTTAAACTCGAGTTACTGCTAAACGGAGCGTCTTAGACCTACCAAACTTTGCATTTTTTAAAATTGAGATATAGCAGTAAAACTATACATTTTTGGAAAGGGCATTGCTTTAGCTATCCAATGGTACAAAAACCATGAAAATCCGAGCAAAACTATGGAAGTTATGACCATTTGAAGTTCACTTTTCTTTAAACTCGAGTTACTGCTAAACGGAGCGTCTTAGACCTACCAAACTTTGCATTTTTTAAAATTGAGATATAGCAGTAAAACTATACATTTTTGGAAAGGGCATTGCTTTAGCTATCCAATGGTACAAAAACCATGAAAATCCGAGCAAAACTATGGAAGTTATGACCATTTGAAGTTCACTTTTCTTTAAACTCGAGTTACTGCTAAACGGAGCGTCTTAGACCTACCAAACTTTGCATTTTTTAAAATTGAGATATAGCAGTAAAACTATACATTTTTGGAAAGGGCATTGCTTTAGCTATCCAATGGTACAAAAACCATGAAAATCCGAGCAAAACTATGGAAGTTATGACCATTTGAAGTTCACTTTTCTTTAAACTCGAGTTACTGCTAAACGGAGCGTCTTAGACCTACCAAACTTTGCATTTTTTAAAATTGAGATATAGCAGTAAAACTATACATTTTTGGAAAGGGCATTGCTTTAGCTATCCAATGGTACAAAAACCATGAAAATCCGAGCAAAACTATGGAACTTATGACCATTTGAAGTTCACTTTTCTTTAAACTCGAGTTACTGCTAAACGGAGCGTCCTAGACCTACCAAACTTTGCATTTTTTAAAATTGAGATATAGCAGTAAAACTATACATTTTTGGAAAGGGCATTGCTTTAGCTATCCAATGGTACAAAAACCATGAAAATCCGAGAAAAACTATGGAAGTTATGACCATTTGAAGTTAACTTTTCTTTAAACTCGATTTACTGCTAAACGGAGCGTCTTAGACCTACCAAACTTTGCATTTTTTAAAATTGAGATATAGCAGTAAAACTATACATTTTTGGAAAGGGCATTGCTTTAGCTATCCAATGGTACAAAAACCATGAAAATCCGAGCAAAACTATGGAAGTTATGACCATTTGAAGTTAACTTTTCTTTAAACTCGATTTACTGCTAAACGGAGCGTCTTAGACCTACCAAACTTTGCATTTTTTAAAATTGAGATATAGCAGTAAAACTATACATTTTTGGAAAGGGCATTGCTTTAGCTATCCAATGGTACAAAAACCATGAAAATCCGAGCAAAACTGTGGAAGTTATGACCATTTGAAGTTAACTTTTCTTTAAACTCGATTTACTGCTAAACGGAGCGTAATAGACCTACCAAACTTTGCATTTTTTAAAATTGAGATATAGCAGTAAAACTATACATTTTTGGAAAGGGCATTGCTTTAGCTATCCAATGGTACAAAAACCATGAAAATCCGAGCAAAACTATGGAAGTTATGACCATTTGAAGTTAACTTTTCTTTAAACTCGATTTACTGCTAAACGGAGCGTAATAGACCTACCAAACTTTGCATTTTTTAAAATTGAGATATAGCAGTAAAACTATACATTTTTTGGAAAGGGCATTGCTTTAGCTATCCAATGGTACATAAATCATGAAAATCCGAGCAAAACTGTGGAAGTTATGACCATTTGAAGTGAACTTTTCTTTAAACTCGATTTACTGCTAAACGGAGCGTAATAGACCTACCAAACTTTGCATTTTTTAAAATTGAGATATAGCAGTAAAACTATACATTTTTGGAAAGGGCATTGCTTTAGCTATCCAATGGTACAAAAACCATGAAAATCCGAGCAAAACTGTGGAAGTTATGACCATTTGAAGTTAACTTTTCTTTAAACTCGATTTACTGCTAAACGGAGCGTAATAGACCTACCAAACTTTGCATTTTTTAAAATTGAGATATAGCAGTAAAACTATACATTTTTGGAAAGGGCATTGCTTTAGCTATCCAATGGTACAAAAACCATGAAAATCCGAGCAAAACTGTGGAAGTTATGACCATTTGAAGTTAACTTTTCTTTAAACTCGATTTACTGCTAAACGGAGCGTAATAGACCTACCAAACTTTGCATTTTTTAAAATTGAGATATAGCAGTAAAACTATACATTTTTGGAAAGGGCATTGCTTTAGCTATCCAATGGTACAAAAACCATGAAAATCCGAGAAAAACTATGGAAGTTATGACCATTTGAAGTTAACTTTTCTTTAAACTCGATTTACTGCTAAACGGAGCGTCTTAGACCTACCAAACTTTGCATTTTTTAAAATTGAGATATAGCAGTAAAACTATACATTTTTGGAAAGGGCATTGCTTTAGCTATCCAATGGTACAAAAACCATGAAAATCCGAGCAAAACTATGGAAGTTATGACCATTTGAAGTTAACTTTTCTTTAAACTCGATTTACTGCTAAACGGAGCGTCTTAGACCTACCAAACTTTGCATTTTTTAAAATTGAGATATAGCAGTAAAACTATACATTTTTGGAAAGGGCATTGCTTTAGCTATCCAATGGTACAAAAACCATGAAAATCCGAGCAAAACTGTGGAAGTTATGACCATTTGAAGTTAACTTTTCTTTAAACTCGATTTACTGCTAAACGGAGCGTAATAGACCTACCAAACTTTGCATTTTTTAAAATTGAGATATAGCAGTAAAACTATACATTTTTGGAAAGGGCATTGCTTTAGCTATCCAATGGTACAAAAACCATGAAAATCCGAGCAAAACTGTGGAAGTTATGACCATTTGAAGTTAACTTTTCTTTAAACTCGATTTACTGCTAAACGGAGCGTCTTAGACCTACCAAACTTTGCATTTTTTAAAATTGAGATATAGCAGTAAAACTATACATTTTTGGAAAGGGCATTGCTTTAGCTATCCAATGGTACAAAAACCATGAAAATCCGAGCAAAACTATGGAAGTTATGACCATTTGAAGTTAACTTTTCTTTAAACTCGATTTACTGCTAAACGGAGCGTCTTAGACCTACCAAACTTTGCATTTTTTAAAATTGAGATATAGCAGTAAAACTATACATTTTTGGAAAGGGCATTGCTTTAGCTATCCAATGGTACAAAAACCATGAAAATCCGAGCAAAACTGTGGAAGTTATGACCATTTGAAGTTAACTTTTCTTTAAACTCGATTTACTGCTAAACGGAGCGTAATAGACCTACCAAACTTTGCATTTTTTAAAATTGAGATATAGCAGTAAAACTATACATTTTTGGAAAGGGCATTGCTTTAGCTATCCAATGGTACAAAAACCATGAAAATCCGAGCAAAACTATGGAAGTTATGACCATTTGAAGTTAACTTTTCTTTAAACTCGATTTACTGCTAAACGGAGCGTCTTAGACCTACCAAACTTTGCATTTTTTAAAATTGAGATATAGCAGTAAAACTATACATTTTTGGAAAGGGCATTGCTTTAGCTATCCAATGGTACAAAAACCATGAAAATCCGAGCAAAACTATGGAAGTTATGACCATTTGAAGTTAACTTTTCTTTAAACTCGATTTACTGCTAAACGGAGCGTCTTAGACCTACCAAACTTTGCATTTTTTAAAATTGAGATATAGCAGTAAAACTATACATTTTTGGAAAGGGCATTGCTTTAGCTATCCAATGGTACAAAAACCATGAAAATCCGAGCAAAACTATGGAACTTATGACCATTTGAAGTTAACTTTTCTTTAAACTCGATTTACTGCTAAACGGAGCGTCCTAGACCTACCAAACTTTGCATTTTTTAAAATTGAGATATAGCAGTAAAACTATACATTTTTGGAAAGGGCATTGCTTTAGCTATCCAATGGTACAAAAACCATGAAAATCCGAGCAAAACTATGGAAGTTATGACCATTTGAAGTTAACTTTTCTTTAAACTCGATTTACTGCTAAACGGAGCGTCTTAGACCTACCAAACTTTGCATTTTTTAAAATTGAGATATAGCAGTAAAACTATACATTTTTGGAAAGGGCATTGCTTTAGCTATCCAATGGTACAAAAACCATGAAAACCCGAGCAAAACTATGGAAGTTATGACCATTTGAAGTTAACTTTTCTTTAAACTCGATTTACTGCTAAACGGAGCGTCTTAGACCTACCAAACTTTGCATTTTTTAAAATTGAGATATAGCAGTAAAACTATACATTTTTGGAAAGGGCATTGCTTTAGCTATCCAATGGTACAAAAACCATGAAAATCCGAGCAAAACTATGGAACTTATGACCATTTGAAGTTAACTTTTCTTTAAACTCGATTTACTGCTAAACGGAGCGTCCTAGACCTACCAAACTTTGCATTTTTTAAAATTGAGATATAGCAGTAAAACTATACATTTTTGGAAAGGGCATTGCTTTAGCTATCCAATGGTACAAAAACCATGAAAATCCGAGCAAAACTATGGAAGTTATGACCATTTGAAGTCAACTTTTCTTTAAACTCGATTTACTGCTAAACGGAGCGTCTTAGACCTACCAAACTTTGCATTTTTTAAAATTGAGATATAGCAGTAAAACTATACATTTTTGGAAAGGGCATTGCTTTAGCTATCCAATGGTACAAAAACCATGAAAATCCGAGCAAAACTATGGAAGTTATGACCATTTGAAGTTAACTTTTCTTTAAACTCGATTTACTGCTAAACGGAGCGTCCTTGACCTACCAAACTTTGCATTTTTTAAAATTGAGATATACCAGTAAAACTATACATTTTTGGAAAGGGCATTGCTTTAGCTATCCAATGGTACAAAAACCATGAAAATCCGAGCAAAACTGTGGAAGTTATGACCATTTGAAGTTAACTTTTCTTTAAACTCGATTTACTGCTAAACGGAGCGTCTTAGACCTACCAAACTTTGCATTTTTTAAAATTGAGATATAGCAGTAAAACTATACATTTTTGGAAAGGGCATTGCTTTAGCTATCCAATGGTACAAAAACCATGAAAATCCGAGCAAAACTATGGAAGTTATGGCCATTTGAAGTTAACTTTTCTTTAAACTCTATTTACTGCTAAACGGAGCGTCCTAGACCTACCAAATTGAGATATAGCAGAAAAACTATACATTTTTGGAAAGGGCATTGCTTTAGCTATCCAATGGTACATAAATCATGAAAATCCGAGCAAAACTGTGGAAGTTATGACCATTTGAAGTTAACTTTTCTTTAAACTCGATTTACTGCTAAACGGAGCGTCTTAGACCTACCAAACTTTGCATTTTTTAAAATTGAGATATAGCAGTAAAACTATACATTTTTGGAAAGGGCATTGCTTTAGCTATCCAATGGTACAAAAACCATGAAAATCCGAGCAAAACTATGGAAGTTATGGCCATTTGAAGTTAACTTTTCTTTAAACTCGATTTACTGCTAAACGGAGCGTCTTAGACCTACCAAACTTTGCATTTTTTAAAATTGAGATATAGCAGTAAAACTATACATTTTTGGAAAGGGCATTGCTTTAGCTATCCAATGGTACAAAAACCATGAAAATCCGAGCAAAACTATGGAAGTTATGGCCATTTGAAGTTAACTTTTCTTTAAACTCTATTTACTGCTAAACGGAGCGTCCTAGACCTACCAAATTGAGATATAGCAGAAAAACTATACATTTTTGGAAAGGGCATTGCTTTAGCTATCCAATGGTACATAAATCATGAAAATCCGAGCAAAACTGTGGAAGTTATGACCATTTGAAGTGAACTTCTCTTTAAACTCGATTTACTGCTAAACGGAACGTCCTAGACCTACCAAACTTTGCATTTTTTAAAATTGAGATATAGCAGTAAAACTATACATTTTTGGAAAGGGCATTGCTTTAGCTATCCAATGGTACAAAAACCATGAAAATCCGAGCAAAACTATGGAAGTTATGGCCATTTGAAGTTAACTTTTCTTTAAACTCTATTTACTGCTAAACGGAGCGTCCTAGACCTACCAAATTGAGATATAGCAGAAAAACTATACATTTTTGGAAAGGGCATTGCTTTAGCTATCCAATGGTACATAAATCATGAAAATCCGAGCAAAACTGTGGAAGTTATGACCATTTGAAGTTAACTTTTCTTTAAACTCGATTTACTGCTAAACGGAGCGTCTTAGACCTACCAAACTTTGCATTTTTTAAAATTGAGATATAGCAGTAAAACTATACATTTTTGGAAAGGGCATTGCTTTAGCTATCCAATGGTACATAAATCATGAAAATCCGAGCAAAACTGTGGAAGTTATGACCATTTGAAGTTAACTTTTCTTTAAACTCGATTTACTGCTAAACGGAGCGTCTTAGACCTACCAAACTTTGCATTTTTTAAAATTGAGATATAGCAGTAAAACTATACATTTTTGGAAAGGGCATTGCTTTAGCTATCCAATGGTACAAAAACCATGAAAATCCGAGCAAAACTATGGAAGTTATGGCCATTTGAAGTTAACTTTTCTTTAAACTCTATTTACTGCTAAACGGAGCGTCCTAGACCTACCAAATTGAGATATAGCAGAAAAACTATACATTTTTGGAAAGGGCATTGCTTTAGCTATCCAATGGTACATAAATCATGAAAATCCGAGCAAAACTGTGGAAGTTATGACCATTTGAAGTTAACTTTTCTTTAAACTCGATTTACTGCTAAACGGAGCGTCTTAGACCTACCAAACTTTGCATTTTTTAAAATTGAGATATAGCAGTAAAACTATACATTTTTGGAAAGGGCATTGCTTTAGCTATCCAATGGTACAAAAACCATGAAAATCCGAGCAAAACTATGGAAGTTATGGCCATTTGAAGTTAACTTTTCTTTAAACTCTATTTACTGCTAAACGGAGCGTCCTAGACCTACCAAATTGAGATATAGCAGAAAAACTATACATTTTTGGAAAGGGCATTGCTTTAGCTATCCAATGGTACATAAATCATGAAAATCCGAGCAAAACTGTGGAAGTTATGACCATTTGAAGTTAACTTTTCTTTAAACTCGATTTACTGCTAAACGGAGCGTCTTAGACCTACCAAACTTTGCATTTTTTAAAATTGAGATATAGCAGTAAAACTATACATTTTTGGAAAGGGCATTGCTTTAGCTATCCAATGGTACATAAATCATGAAAATCCGAGCAAAACTGTGGAAGTTATGACCATTTGAAGTTAACTTTTCTTTAAACTCGATTTACTGCTAAACGGAGCGTCTTAGACCTACCAAACTTTGCATTTTTTAAAATTGAGATATAGCAGTAAAACTATACATTTTTGGAAAGGGCATTGCTTTAGCTATCCAATGGTACAAAAACCATGAAAATCCGAGCAAAACTATGGAAGTTATGGCCATTTGAAGTTAACTTTTCTTTAAACTCTATTTACTGCTAAACGGAGCGTCCTAGACCTACCAAATTGAGATATAGCAGAAAAACTATACATTTTTGGAAAGGGCATTGCTTTAGCTATCCAATGGTACATAAATCATGAAAATCCGAGCAAAACTGTGGAAGTTATGACCATTTGAAGTTAACTTTTCTTTAAACTCGATTTACTGCTAAACGGAGCGTCTTAGACCTACCAAACTTTGCATTTTTTAAAATTGAGATATAGCAGTAAAACTATACATTTTTGGAAAGGGCATTGCTTTAGCTATCCAATGGTACAAAAACCATGAAAATCCGAGCAAAACTATGGAAGTTATGGCCATTTGAAGTTAACTTTTCTTTAAACTCTATTTACTGCTAAACGGAGCGTCCTAGACCTACCAAATTGAGATATAGCAGAAAAACTATACATTTTTGGAAAGGGCATTGCTTTAGCTATCCAATGGTACATAAATCATGAAAATCCGAGCAAAACTGTGGAAGTTATGACCATTTGAAGTGAACTTCTCTTTAAACTCGATTTACTGCTAAACGGAACGTCCTAGACCTACCAAACTTTGCATTTTTTAAAATTGAGATATAGCAGAAAAACTATACATTTTTGGAAAGGGCATTGCTTTAGCTATCCAATGGTACATAAATCATGAAAATCCGAGCAAAACTATGGAAGTTATGGCCATTTGAAGTTAACTTTTCTTTAAACTCTATTTACTGCTAAACGGAGCGTCCTAGACCTACCAAATTGAGATATAGCAGAAAAACTATACATTTTTGGAAAGGGCATTGCTTTAGCTATCCAATGGTACATAAATCATGAAAATCCGAGCAAAACTGTGGAAGTTATGACCATTTGAAGTGAACTTTTCTTTAAACTCGATTTACTGCTAAACGGAACGTCCTAGACCTACCAAACTTTGCATTTTTTAAAATTGAGATATAGCAGAAAAACTATACATTTTTGGAAAGGGCATTGCTTTAGCTATCCAATGGTACATAAATCATGAAAATCCGAGCAAAACTATGGAAGTTATGGCCATTTGAAGTTAACTTTTCTTTAAACTCTATTTACTGCTAAACGGAGCGTCCTAGACCTACCAAATTGAGATATAGCAGAAAAACTATACATTTTTGGAAAGGGCATTGCTTTAGCTATCCAATGGTACATAAATCATGAAAATCCGAGCAAAACTGTGGAAGTTATGACCATTTGAAGTGAACTTTTCTTTAAACTCGATTTACTGCTAAACGGAACGTCCTAGACCTACCAAACTTTGCATTTTTTAAAATTGAGATATAGCAGAAAAACTATACATTTTTGGAAAGGGCATTGCTTTAGCTATCCAATGGTACATAAATCATGAAAATCCGAGCAAAACTATGGAAGTTATGGCCATTTGAAGTTAACTTTTCTTTAAACTCTATTTACTGCTAAACGGAGCGTCCTAGACCTACCAAATTGAGATATAGCAGAAAAACTATACATTTTTGGAAAGGGCATTGCTTTAGCTATCCAATGGTACATAAATCATGAAAATCCGAGCAAAACTGTGGAAGTTATGACCATTTGAAGTGAACTTTTCTTTAAACTCGATTTACTGCTAAACGGAGCGTCCTAGACCTACCAAACTTTGCATTTTTTAAAATTGAGATATAACAGAAAAACTATACATTTTTGGAAAGGGCATTGCTTTAGCTATCCAATGGTACATAAATCATGAAAATCCGAGCAAAACTATGGAAGTTATGGCCATTTGAAGTTAACTTTTCTTTAAACTCTATTTACTGCTAAACGGAGCGTCCTAGACCTACCAAATTGAGATATAGCAGAAAAACTATACATTTTTGGAAAGGGCATTGCTTTAGCTATCCAATGGTACATAAATCATGAAAATCCGAGCAAAACTGTGGAAGTTATGACCATTTGAAGTGAACTTTTCTTTAAACTCTATTTACTGCTAAACGGAGCGTCCTAGACCTACCAAACTTTGCATTTTTTAAAATTGAGATATAGCAGAAAAACTATACATTTTTGGAAAGGGCATTGCTTTAGCTATCCAATGGTACATAAATCATGAAAATCCGAGCAAAACTGTGGAAGTTATGACCATTTGAAGTGAACTTTTCTTTAAACTCTATTTACTGCTAAACGGAGCGTCCTAGACCTACCAAATTGAGATATAGCAGAAAAACTATACATTTTTGGAAAGGGCATTGCTTTAGCTATCCAATGGTACATAAATCATGAAAATCCGAGCAAAACTGTGGAAGTTATGACCATTTGAAGTGAACTTTTCTTTAAACTCGATTTACTGCTAAACGGAACGTCCTAGACCTACCAAACTTTGCATTTTTTAAAATTGAGATATAGCAGAAAAACTATACATTTTTGGAAAGGGCATTGCTTTAGCTATCCAATGGTACATAAATCATGAAAATCCGAGCAAAACTATGGAAGTTATGGCCATTTGAAGTTAACTTTTCTTTAAACTCTATTTACTGCTAAACGGAGCGTCCTAGACCTACCAAATTGAGATATAGCAGAAAAACTATAAATTTTTGGAAAGGGCATTGCTTTAGCTATCCAATGGTACATAAATCATGAAAATCCGAGCAAAACTGTGGAAGTTATGACCATTTGAAGTGAACTTCTCTTTAAACTCGATTTACTGCTAAACGGAACGTCCTAGACCTACCAAACTTTGCATTTTTTAAAATTGAGATATAGCAGAAAAACTATAAATTTTTGGAAAGGGCATTGCTTTAGCTATCCAATGGTACATAAATCATGAAAATCCGAGCAAAACTATGGAAGTTATGGCCATTTGAAGTTAACTTTTCTTTAAACTCTATTTACTGCTAAACGGAGCGTCCTAGACCTACCAAATTGAGATATAGCAGAAAAACTATAAATTTTTGGAAAGGGCATTGCTTTAGCTATCCAATGGTACATAAATCATGAAAATCCGAGCAAAACTGTGGAAGTTATGACCATTTGAAGTGAACTTTTCTTTAAACTCTATTTACTGCTAAACGGAGCGTCCTAGACCTACCAAATTGAGATATAGCAGAAAAACTATAAATTTTTGGAAAGGGCATTGCTTTAGCTATCCAATGGTACATAAATCATGAAAATCCGAGCAAAACTGTGGAAGTTATGACCATTTGAAGTGAACTTTTCTTTAAACTCGATTTACTGCTAAACGGAACGTCCTAGACCTACCAAACTTTGCATTTTTTAAAATTGAGATATAGCAGAAAAACTATAAATTTTTGGAAAGGGCATTGCTTTAGCTATCCAATGGTACATAAATCATGAAAATCCGAGCAAAACTGTGGAAGTTATGACCATTTGAAGTGAACTTTTCTTTAAACTCTATTTACTGCTAAACGGAGCGTCCTAGACCTACCAAACTTTGCATTTTTTAAAATTGAGATATAGCAGAAAAACTATACATTTTTGGAAAGGGCATTGCTTTAGCTATCCAATGGTACATAAATCATGAAAATCCGAGCAAAACTGTGGAAGTTATGACCATTTGAAGTGAACTTTTCTTTAAACTCGATTTACTGCTAAACGGAACGTCCTAGACCTACCAAACTTTGCATTTTTTAAAATTGAGATATAGCAGAAAAACTATACATTTTTGGAAAGGGCATTGCTTTAGCTATCCAATGGTACATAAATCATGAAAATCCGAGCAAAACTGTGGAAGTTATGACCATTTGAAGTGAACTTTTCTTTAAACTCTATTTACTGCTAAACGGAGCGTCCTAGACCTACCAAACTTTGCATTTTTTAAAATTGAGATATAGCAGAAAAACTATACATTTTTGGAAAGTGCATTGCTTTAGCTATCCAATGGTACATAATCATGAAAATCCGAGCAAAACTGTGGAAGTTATGACCATTTGAAGTGAACTTTTCTTTAAACTCGATTACTGCTAAACGGAGCGTCTTAGACCTACCAAACCTTTGCATTTTTAAAATTGAGATATACCAGTAAAACTATACATTTTTGGAAAGGGCATTGCTTTAGCTATCCAATGGTACATAAATCATGAAAATCCGAGCAAAACTGTGGAAGTTATGACCATTTGAAGTGAACTTTTCTTTAAACTCGATTTACTGCTAAACGGAGCGTCCTAGACCTACCAAACTTTGCATTTTTTAAAATTGAGATATAGCAAAAAACTATAAATTTTTGGAAAGGGCATTGCTTTAGCTATCCAATGGTACATAAATCATGAAAATCCGAGCAAAACTGTGGAAGTTATGACCATTTGAAGTGAACTTTTCTTTAAACTCGATTTACTGCTAAACGGAACGTCCTAGACCTACCAAACTTTGCATTTTTTAAAAATTGAGATATAGCAGAAAAACTATAAATTTTTGGAAAGGGCATTGCTTTAGCTATCCAATGGTACATAAATCATGAAAATCCGAGCAAAACTGTGGAAGTTATGACCATTTGAAGTGAACTTTTCTTTAAACTCGATTTACTGCTAAACGGAACGTCCTAGACCTACCAAACTTTGCATTTTTTAAAATTGAGATATAGCAGAAAAACTATAAATTTTTGGAAAGGGCATTGCTTTAGCTATCCAATGGTACATAAATCATGAAAATCCGAGCAAAACTATGGAAGTTATGGCCATTTGAAGTTAACTTTTCTTTAAACTCTATTTACTGCTAAACGGAGCGTCCTAGACCTACCAAATTGAGATATAGCAGAAAAAACTATAAATTTTTGGAAAGGGCATTGCTTTAGCTATCCAATGGTACATAAATCATGAAAATCCGAGCAAAACTGTGGAAGTTATGACCATTTGAAGTGAACTTTTCTTTAAACTCTATTTACTGCTAAACGGAGCGTCCTAGACCTACCAAATTGAGATATAGCAGAAAAACTATACATTTTTGGAAAGGGCATTGCTTTAGCTATCCAATGGTACATAAATCATGAAAATCCGAGCAAAACTGTGGAAGTTATGACCATTTGAAGTGAACTTTTCTTTAAACTCGATTTACTGCTAAACGGAACGTCCTAGACCTACCAAATTGAGATATAGCAGAAAAACTATACATTTTTGGAAAGGGCATTGCTTTAGCTATCCAATGGTACATAAATCATGAAAATCCGAGCAAAACTATGGAAGTTATGGCCATTTGAAGTTAACTTTTCTTTAAACTCTATTTACTGCTAAACGGAGCGTCCTAGACCTACCAAATTGAGATATAGCCAGAAAAACTATACATTTTTGGAAAGGGCATTGCTTTAGCTATCCAATGGTACATAAATCATGAAAATCCGAGCAAAACTGTGGAAGTTATGACCATTTGAAGTGAACTTTTTCTTTAAACTCGATTTACTGCTAAACGGAACGTCCTAGACCTACCAAACTTTGCATTTTTTAAAATTGAGATGTAGCAGAAAAACTATACATTTTTGGAAAGGGCATTGCTTTAGCTATCCAATGGTACATAAATCATGAAAATCCGAGCAAAAACTATGGAAGTTATGGCCATTTGAAGTTAACTTTTCTTTAAACTCTATTTACTGCTAAACGGAGCGTCCTAGACCTACCAAATTGAGATATAGCAGAAAAACTATACATTTTTGGAAAGGGCATTGCTTTAGCTATCCAATGGATACATAAATCATGAAAATCCGAGCAAAACTGTGGAAGTTATGACCATTTGAAGTGAACTTTTCTTTAAACTCGATTTACTGCTAAACGGAACGTCCTAGACCTACCAAACTTTGCATTTTTTAAAATTGAGATATAGCAGAAAAACTATACATTTTTGGAAAGGGCATTGCTTTAGCTATCCAATGGTACATAAATCATGAAAATCCGAGCAAAACTATGGAAGTTATGGCCATTTGAAGTTAACTTTTCTTTAAACTCTATTTACTGCTAAACGGAGCGTCCTAGACCTACCAAATTGAGATATAGCAGAAAAACTATAAATTTTTGGAAAGGGCATTGCTTTAGCTATCCAATGGTACATAAATCATGAAAATCCGAGCAAAACTGTGGAAGTTATGACCATTTGAAGTGAACTTCTCTTTAAACTCGATTTACTGCTAAACGGAACGTCCTAGACCTACCAAACTTTGCATTTTTTAAAATTGAGATATAGCAGAAAAACTATAAATTTTTGGAAAGGGCATTGCTTTAGCTATCCAATGGTACATAAATCATGAAAATCCGAGCAAAACTATGGAAGTTATGGCCATTTGAAGTTAACTTTTCTTTAAACTCTATTTACTGCTAAACGGAGCGTCCTAGACCTACCAAATTGAGATATAGCAGAAAAACTATAAATTTTTGGAAAGGGCATTGCTTTAGCTATCCAATGGTACATAAATCATGAAAATCCGAGCAAAACTGTGGAAGTTATGGCCATTTGAAGTTAACTTTTCTTTAAACTCTATTTACTGCTAAACGGAGCGTCTAGACCTACCAAATTGAGATATAGCAGAAAAACTATAAATTTTTGGAAAGGGCATTGCTTTAGCTATCCAATGGTACATAAATCATGAAAATCCGAGCAAAACTGTGGAAGTTATGACCATTTGAAGTGAACTTTTCTTTAAACTCGATTTACTGCTAAACGGAACGTCCTAGACCTACCAAACTTTGCATTTTTTAAAATTGAGATATAGCAGAAAAACTATAAATTTTTGGGAAAGGGCATTGCTTTAGCTATCCAATGGTACATAAATCATGAAAATCCGAGCAAAAACTGTGGAAGTTATGACCATTTGAAGTGAACTTTTCTTTAAACTCGATTTACTGCTAAACGGAGCGTCCTAGACCTACCAAACTTTGCATTTTTTAAAATTGAGATATAGCAGAAAAACTATACATTTTTGGAAAGGGCATTGCTTTAGCTATCCAATGGTACATAAATCATGAAAATCCGAGCAAAACTGTGGAAGTTATGACCATTTGAAGTGAACTTTTCTTTAAACTCGATTTACTGCTAAACGGAACGTCCTAGACCTACCAAACTTTGCATT